>SRPS01000079.1:0-101393 GCA_018360175.1 Claviceps arundinis | reverse complement strand
TTCAAGTCGAAAAAATAAAGATGGTGTTTGTATAGCTTCAAAAGCCAGGTCGCGAAGCTGATGATTGACAGACAGCTGATGGTGGAAAGTCTCGGTGCCGAACACGAATTGAATATATCAGCGAAGTACCTAAATAAAGTTAGCAGGGGGCTGCATGTCACTAACCGTTTTGGGAAGGAGGGCAGGGTCAAATATGAAGTTTTGGCAGGGTGAAATAAGGTCTCCCTTGACTCTTGAGGACCTGATGAGGCAATTGCGGGCGCGCATTGCGCGCAATGGTGCACCAGTCTGGCCGCCGCCTGCTATTCTGCCATGACACCAGCAAACTTGCAACCGCAGATCCCTCTTTTGCTCTTCTTCCCCTCTTCCGTCGCGGCGTTGCAATCTGCAAGTCGTGTACTGCCAATCGTCATCATGGTGCGTGCTCACAGCTGCCGGCTGGTCTGATGCTTGGTTGAGTCGGTTGAGGGACGTTGCCGTGTAGGTAATCAACACCTCCGCCAGCCACAGGGTCCGTACTCAGCGTAGACAGACGGGCGACTGACTGCATCAGACGAACCCTAGCTTCTGTACTTCTTAGGTAGGAGATGGCTCGCACCCCGACCAGTCCACAATTCTTCGTGATGCTATATTCTAACGTCAACCAGACTTTGTGAGTTTGTGAATTGTGAGCGAATTGTGAGCAGTGAGCACTCCAATGTAGGTACATATTTGGCTAGTCCGCGCCATCGAGTTTAAGTCATTAGCTGCCGCGACGGCCGTGGGCCAGAATCCAGGCACATAAACCAAGCGGCGGCCCCGGACAAGCCTCTGGACAAACCTTCCTGATTCCTGAGTCCTGAGTTCTGGTCCAACCTCAAAAGTCAGGTTGCCTACCTCACATGCCGGCCTCTGTCCGTCCGTCATGAAGCCATCTCGTATCGTCTCTCGCCAGCTTACACGCTCACGAACACGACAGCCCGCTTAGCCATCTGCCGATCACTTCCGCAACCCTCACTGTGGCTTTGTGGCAGGCTGTGCGCGAATTGAAGTGAATGTTTAAAAATAAAATAGACATAGTTCAACTGCTGCAGAGCAAGCATTTCTCATCTCGAGAGAGCAAAGCGAAGACAAAAAAGAGCTTTCCTCGCCCTCGCCCCCCCCCCCCCCCCCCCCCCCCCCCCCCCCCCCTTCTCGTTCCTCGCGGCCCTGTCTCCTGACGTGTGCATCGGTCCGTTTAATGCCCTCGAGATAACAGCTTTGTAAGGGAGGCAGAAACGCGAGACGCTGACACCGTGTCGGGCACGATTTGTTGAGACCCATCTTGGTCTTTGACTACCGAATGACGTAGGCAACTTGGCCTGACGGATGAGGGTTTTCGTAAAAGGAGCATCGGAGCAGAGAAGCGGCTGCGGTAGAGTGGGATGATGTACTCACTGCACTTGAGACGACCGGACGTAGCTTTATATCGCGATTCGCGGCTCCCTAGCAAGTCCCCTGTACACAGGTACAGTACCTCTTAGTCTTCAGCATGACATTCTTCTTCCCAACGGGGCCCCAGCCGGGGAATCGCCAGATACCTGGGGTTCCGCAGCATCTTGAATTAACCTTTGTGAACGAATGTACTCCATAGGTACGGAGTATGTATGTACATACCTACATAGTACATACACATAACATTTAGCATTTCTCGATTGCACGCCTTAAAATCATGGCATTACTCCGTAAAATACAGCAGACTACCTACGTGCATTCGCTTTGGTTTGATCCTCCCGGGCGCTCCAGGCGCTGTTCCAAGCCCCAACATAACGCCACCGGCACCACCGACACCAGTGACCACCCGCAGAGGGTTTGCTCTGGTGCAGCTGTAGCCTGTCCGTACCCGCCACTTGGCACTGGCCAGTGGCCACCGGTCGCGCCTTCCCTTATCAATTATCAATCCCCTATTACTGTACCCACCCCCCCTCCCTTCTTCAATCTGGCTCAGGAGTCAGGGTCCTTCTTCTTCCTCGACTCTCGTCTTACCGCCACTCTTTTAATTACTGGGCCTCTGACGTGCCGTCCATCTGTCTTGTCTCATCTGCTGCATCTGCTGCATCTGCTGCATCTGCATCCCCATCTTTTGTCGTCTGCAGTTTGTTTTCCTCCTCCGTCTCTTCTTCTGCTGCCTCTTTCCCTGTGCTCCTTTTCCTGCTCATCCGCGTCCGCGTCCTCGTCTTCGTTTTATCCCATCTCGCCATCGTCGCCAGTTCACCACGTTTTCCGCGCACACCTCAGGATACTGCACATTCTCGACGCTCGAGCGATCCTTCGTGTACATAGACGCCCTCGCCCACGCCCTCGCCCTCACCTCGCCTTCTGCATCTTTACCGCCGTCACCTTCGCCTATTCATCACCTTTGCAACACCGTCATCGCCATCTGCAGCCACGTCACGTGCGGTCTTCCTGTGCCAGTCGCCAGCATATTTCATATACCTCCTTTCGCCTCCCAGCCATCCGCGTACAACGCATTAGCCATGACTCCATGATACACAGCTCGACCAGCATCTCGTTGTGACGGAAACATAAGCTGGCACTCGAGACGTGGCGATCCTCGATTCGTTTATACACTTTCCAGAAAAGGCGACGCATCACCGTCGCCGTTCCGAAACATGAAGACGCAATCGCGGCGCTCACCCGCGGCTATCACTCCGTATCATGCCCACAACTATGGCGCTCGCTCGCACAAGCCGACTAAAGCTACAACATCACCTGCCACATCGCCCCGAGCACCATATTCCGTGGGCCAGAATTATCCACCGATGCTCTCACCGAAACGAGACGTAGAAATCCGCCGGGCGCCTAGTCCCAATTATTTCGGCCTCGTTGTTGAGACTGGAAACGACCCTAGGGACTCCTCAGGGCTCGCACACCACAATTGGAGTCCAAGCTCATCTGTCAAGTCGTTCGACGCTGCGCTCCCAAGGCAGGTGGGCCTGGAATCAAACTCCGAGTTCGAAGCTTTCAGGAAGGCGGCCGACCTTAATAGAGGAAAATCTTTTAGTCTGGCGAACGCACAACCTATGCCGCCCACCCCATATCCCGCTTTGGCGCGCCCCCCTCCGCCCAGATGGCAAGCCATCACCGGTGACACGACGGGCTCCGATGCCTCCCCGCCCAAATCCATCTATTCTTCCAGACCTCGCCCTATGGCAAAGGGCGAGGTTCCAAGCGATAGCGGCAGTGCCCATGATTCGGCACCTTTCCCCTCAGATTTGAAGCGCAATCCTGAATCCACAACATGGTCGCCTTCTCAGCTTACAGGTGGCACGCGACGCTTCAAATCTCCAGGCTTGATTGAAATACCGACGCAGACGCAGCTAGTTCTCCCAAATCACAAAGTCACTGCTGCTCGATTATCTCCAGATCAGAAAGCGACTGACTCTCGCTTGTCTTTGAATCTACCGAGATTTGGCCCCCCGTCGCCGCAGATACGTGATTCAAATCGCGCTTCAACATTGCCTTCAAAGTTGGAGCAGGCTCCCGCCAGCATGGTGTCAGGAGAGGAACTAAAGACTTTGATGGAAACTGTCGGACTGAGCAAGCTTCTGCTACTTGATATTCGCTCTTCGCAGAGCTTTGCGCAGTCTCGCATTCAAGGAGCGTTAAACATTTGCATCCCCACCACTTTGCTGAAGCGGGCGACATTCAACATCGCCAAACTTCAGCAAACATTCAGGGGCAACATGGATTCAGCTCAGTTCGCCAAGTGGCGACAGATGGAGTGGATCATTGTCTACGACGCGCACGCATCGGACATGCGTGACGCCGTGACCGCTCAGAACATGATTAAGAAGTTCACCAACGAAGGCTACAGTGGCAACACAGGCATTCTGCGTGGCGGATTCTCCATGTTCCAGAACTCATTCTCTCCCCTCGTTGACCACCGTTCGACTGCGTGTTCTTCCATGCAACAATGTGCGACTGCTCAAGACGGAGGCAATCTCGCGCCTGTGATTGGCGGCGTCAGCCTGCCTACCCTTCAGAATGACCATAATCCTTTCTTTTCCAATATCAGACAGAATATGGATCTTGCTGATGGTGTGGGCCAATACGACATCGCCCGACCGCGAGGTCTTGAATCGCCTTTGCTCCCTTCTTGGATTAGAGATGCTTCCAAAGAAGCTGATCACGGCAAGAAAGTCTCGAACAGGTTCCTCGATATTGAGCTGGCGGAACAGTCACGCATGCGGGATGCGTATGCGGCATTCAACCCTGGCCGAAAGTCGAAGGGCAAATTCCAATTGTCCGGCGTAGAGAAGGGCACCAAAAACCGGTATAAGGATATCTTGCCCTTTGAGCACGCCCGAGTTCGACTACAGGTGCCGCATGACGGATCGTGCGACTACGTGAACGCGAGTCATTTGTCGGCGTCGAGGAGCAACAAACGATATATTGCGTCCCAAGGCCCATTGCCTGCCACATTTGAGGTAAGATTCAACTCTGTTAAAAGGAAGCTGAATATCCTTCAGTACTCTCCCAGCATTCCCCGCACCCCCTGCATGTCGACTGACAGTTGTTGTTTCGTCAGGACTTTTGGTCGGTCATCTGGGAGCAAGATGTGCGCGTCATTGTCATGTTGACGGCAGAGAGTGAAGGCGGCCAGCTCAAATGCCATCCGTACTGGAAAGGCCGAGACTTTGGGCTCATCAAGCTCAAGGCTCTCTCGGAGAAGAAGGCATCGCTGGACATTGACAGACATCGTTCAGATGCGAGCTCCGCGTCAGGGACAGCCCAATCTCACGAATTCGCTCGCAGAAGGGCGAATACGACAACGAGTTTCCAGCCACCATTGCAGTCTTCGCCCGAAGCCCAAACATCCGACGCGCCTTATGTGACGATTCGAAAGTTTGCTCTTTCCCACGCGGCCCATCCGTTTGCACCGATTCGGGAAATCACGCATCTTCACTTTTCCGCTTGGCCGGACTTTGGAACTCCCGCTCAGCCCTCTCATTTGTTGGCGTTGGTTGAGTTGGCCAACGTGATGCAGCGAGCCGCTATGCCTGTTGAGACGTCTGCCATTGTCGGCTCGAAGTTGCCGACGATTGACGCAGTTCCGGTCACCTGGTACAATGAGCCAGAACAAGATGCGGAGGCACGACCAATGCTAGTACATTGCTCTGCCGGGTGTGGCCGAACGGGAGCATTCTGCACTGTAGACAGTGTCATCGATATGCTCAAGCGTCAACGACTGGCCAACATGGCCGCGCATCGCTCACAGGCCCAAGACGGGGACACGCCCATGGGTAACACGGACTATTCGGAGTCGTCTATGTCGAGGCGAGAAAGCGTTTCGAACAGCTCTTTTGGCCCAGGAGGCACTGGACGAGATTCCCAGTCGTGGACGCTGTCGAAGCTTGACACCAGCTGGCTTCAAGATGATGGAGTGGACTTGATCCAGAAGACCGTTCAGGACTTCAGGGAACAACGGCTGAGCATGGTTCAGACGCTGCGGCAGTATGTGCTCTGCTACGAGACCATCCTGGAATGGCTTAACAGGATGCAGGATGCGTCCTTCAATGGCGTAACAGGATCGAGGCGAGCGCGGAGTGGTAGCCTGCAACAAGGGCGCTCTGGGACTGAATTTGTGACCCGACAGTGACATGAAGAACAGCAAATCGAGTCCCAGAGCACCGGAAGGCGACGTTTGGAGAAATACGGTCGAACAGAGAAGATGTAGATTGCAGCGGCGACAAGCAGTTGAAGTTGAAGGCGGGAAGTGACGCCAAGTTTTTCACAGAGTATCACCCACTATGCGTGTTTTGGAAGACTGGAGGCATTCTGCAACGACGCGAAACAAAAACTGAAATGATAGACAAAAGGGGACCTTTTTCGACTGACGGCGCATCGAGATTGGGCATCGGCATCCATGGAATGGCGTTCAAGGGCGTTCAGGTTGTAATTTTTAATTTCCTCAGGCCCGAGCCGAGGCCTCTAGGCCCTTTGGATCTCGCTTTCCATGAGACGACAAGGGGTGGTGAATGGAGCTTGAAATAGAGGAGGGACGAGAAAGGGCCTAGCCATGATGAATGAGGTGCTTGATCGTGTCTGCTGAACTCATAGCGTTGTGCTTCGCGTTGCTATCATGCGTGCCGATTTCAAAATCCTAACTGAGTGCACGCTCGTTACATATAAGTAGTTTTAGCAGTTATCAATCCACCAGCTTTTCCGGATAGGCACACTTCTTTCAGCCCAACGCCACCCGTTTTTGTGTTCGGGTGTCAATTTGACCTGCTATGTATTCGACTGCTGCTGTGCAAAGCACATGCTACTCTAACCGTGATCAGCCATCAATGATCATGTACCCAGGAAAGTTGAAACCCCCACTTCATGCATGCGGTCACCCATCGCAGCTTTCCCCCCACTTTGTAAGTTTGTACCACCAGTGCAAAGAACAAGTCCAAAAAAAAAGGCCCCAATGCTTTGTTTCCCGTCGGTCTTTTGCTTGGCACACGATCTGTTAATTTACTAATAATTTACGATTTCGACAACCCACGCATCGATTTTGCATGACCGCTCTCATAACCTATAGACTATAGGTGATTGCCAGCTTGGTGGGCTGTCTAATGCGCGGCAGACATCTTTTACTTTTTTTGCATTCCATCCTCCATTCCCCATTCCTCGGGGCTCCGAGCACGAATTCGAGCCGTTGCTCGTACTAACTTAACGGAGCGGATGGGCTTTGCCTTTGCGTTGGGCTGGTAGGCATTGTTAGCATTACGCAACTCTTTTCCTGGAGCGAAAGACGTCTTGAAGAGGTCGGTTTGAATAATAATCCAGTTTCACGTTTGCACGGTGCCGAGGCAGAAAATTCATGGTCGGGTGGGTGCTTGGGTAGCGGCGGGGGGGGCTTGGATGGGCGAAGAAGGCCCAAGATTCAAGAAAGGGGGGATAGCGCCTTGGAAGTTAGCTCCAACGAGTCAAAACGACCTTTCTGGAACCGAAATACGAAACAAGGCGTCGAAACGGTTCCCGGGATACGATTATTACGGAGTACGGAATACTTTTGTTGTCGGAAGCGTCGTCATAACTCATAAAGGAAGTGTCGTGCCGCCATTCATTCACCTGACTGATTATCTTTCCGCGTCTTCGATTGCTCACGCACCCTACGAAACGAACAGTCGGCTGACTCGTCAGTTTACGTGTGCCACAGTACGACCCTACAACAGTCGCAACAGGTTGCGCCGGTGCACCCAACTTCAAGTTTCATCATCAATCCAGAACCTCGGTTGACCCGGGAGTCGGACCATCGATCTTCTGTTTCTCCCAGTAACAACCGGCTTTGCGCAGCAACTCCCCCAGTTGCACCGCAATAACCGAAACCATTATGCCTCAGCCGCCAGCTCACTTTCATGACCCGTCACGTAGCCTCGACGCTTCCGACGGGTCAGCGCATGACGACCATGCGGCCCTGAATCTAGACCTCGCCATGCCGCCGTCTGAGGATGACGTGCTGGAGCAAGACAGCAGAATATACACGCCGCCTCCGCGAGTCGCTGCTCGCTTCTATCGACCCTCCCAGGCTCGCCGCCGGGACTCGGCCGCTTCGTCACGACGAAACTCGATATCCTCGGTGCACTCGCGCTGCTCCTCGATCCAACAACATCCGTCTGCTCACCTGGGCGACCCCGAACAGAGCAAACATGTCGCGCAACACCTTCGGAGGGCATCGTTCCTCGAGGATCGACGAGCTCGACTTGCTGACCGAGCCGCTCATGCAGAGAAAGTACGTCTTCGTGCCGCGCTGGCCAAGGCTGCTCCCCGCGGGCCGACAGCGTCGGAAGAGCGCGCTCTGGCTGCCCAACAGGCTCGGGAGCGCAACCTGGCTGAGATTGTTGCGACTTGCGCAGAGGAAGTCCGGAAAGCGAAGCAGGTCGCCGAGCTTACCAAGGAGAGGAGAGAACAGGCAATGGCCAAGATGCGCGCGCAAATCGAAGAGCGCATGGCGGATGCAGAGAAGAGGAGGAGGGAAGAGTTGCGGGCGAGGTCTGTTACAAGACGGGCTCGTGGACAGAGTTTGGTTATGCGAAGGGCGAATGACACAAATGAAACAAACGACGGGCACGCGAAACAGGACGTTGCCAAATGTAGCATGTCCGAGGACGCTGCCGTGGCTTGTATTCAAGGCTGGTGGCGTGGGTGTTCACGGAGGAGAATAATTCACGAGTTTAACAGTCTCGGGCTATCTGTCGATGGCATTCGCGACACGTCCTTTGATACAGTCGTGGAGCTGTTGGCGCAGGAGAAAGTCCTTCTCATCATGGCCAGGCTGCTGCGCATCTGTGGGCTACAAGAAGGACAGCCTGGATCTGTGGACGAGATGGCTGCTGTGCGCACCTTTTTGAGTGCGTTTCTCATTCTCGGCCACCCTAACCAGGTCTTGAGCAACAAGAACGAGGGCGAAACGACGGACCCAGAGCTGGCTGGTACGCTGAGCACGCACCGATTACCGAGCACTGACCTGGATAATCCTCAGCTGCAGGACCTAGTTGGGAAGGCCAAGGACTTGCTCGTCCACTTTGAGAATATCCTGGCCCGGCTTACCGCTTCCAACCGATACACGATGCCGCCGGCTCTGAAGAATGCGCTTCCGGAGGCGTATGCCGTTTTCTACAATGCGTTTATCGCCTGGAAGTCTCGAGACTCGAATGCTCTTATTGAGGTGATGCTGATGCAGTTTGTCGAGCTGGATGCCATCTTTCAGACCGTCAAGGACACAACGGATGATGCTGCGGCCGCGTTGTATCGTCAGAGTATCCAGGATAGCCAGCTCATGCTGATTGTGCGGATCAAGAAGCTGGCAGGCGCCGAAAAGGGCAAAAGGCTCATCTTTAAGGCCGTGAGCGAAGCGAGGAAGTCTCGCGCCAAGCCGAAGAAGCAGACGGGCGACACAAAGCCTCGCGTGGCAGAAAGCTCTGCCTACGGGGACGGCGATGAAGCAGCTGCTACAGCTACAAGTCTCGTCTCTGCCGACTCGCAATCTCTGCTGACACCTCCAGCAACTCCCATGGGGAAAGGCGAGGGCAAGAAACCACTTGTCATCAAGACAGGCCTCAACGGACTACTCCCTGACAACCGCGTCGTTGTGCACGAGCTGGCCATCAACAAGGAATACCAAATCCCATCTCACGAATACGTCGAGCAGCAAGCGATTCTATCCCGCCCGCTCTACGTGCAAATGAGGGCCGCCGTCACCGAAAACGACACAGAAGCCCAGTTCAGATACTTCATCCTCATGGCCGGCAGCATCCGCGACAAACTCCAGCGGCTCCTCAAACCAGGCAACTCCATGTACAACCTCATTGGCGAGATCCTCGACCCAGAAATGGCCCAAAAACAATTTATCCTCGGCAACTTCTCCTACGAAAAATTCTTCGCAGCCATGTCCTCCCTGCTCCCTAGACTCTGTGCCCCCTTCCGCGACGACCAAGTCCGGTCGCTCATCCAAGAGAAAATCTCCGAGGGCCACCTCATCGACCGCGTCGAAGCCCTCAACAGCTTCATCGACACCATGCTCTGCGACTACATCAACTACCTCCTCCGCATCGCCGCCCCCCAACTCATCGAATCCGCCTCCCAGTACGAAGCAAAGCGTTTCAACGCAGACATCATCCAAGGAACATGTACCCTCTCCATTGCCGAAACAGCCTGGCGAACCGCCTCCACAAAAGTCCTCTCAGAAACACAACGCCGCGACCCAGACGGAATCCACCATCCCAAAGCAACAGCCCTGCAACCTACCGCTGCGAAAATCTACGCCCAGATGCTCGTCGATGTATCCACACAGCCTGCACCCATCACACCAGACCGTGTCCCCGAAATGCTGCACCTGGACATCCACCGCATGAACACGGTATCTTTGACCGTCCAGCGCATCATCACAACGGGCGCTGTCCTCCTACAGTGCAAGAACCTCCTCAAGCGAGACGTGCGCTCGCCCTGGAAAACAGAAGCCCATCGCATCATGGCTGTCCTGGAGGCGAATTATTTGAATCCTTCCCTGGAGGGGACTCTGCAGGGCACGATGGCGGCGTTGGAGGCGGGGCGGTGTATGCCTGCTGTGACGAAGACGCATCTTAGGGCGCTGGTGGGAAAGGTCCTGAGGGCGAGTCAGGAGATGTCGTTCCAGCAGCAGCAGAATGGTGGTGGTGGTGGTGTTGCGGTCGCAGCGGCGGAACCACGGGAACCGGTGTTGAGGTTATTGCTGACGCGGTTGAGGGGGAATATCCTTGCGAGGCTGGCGCCTGGGTCGGCGAGTGAGAAGGTCAGGGCGGCAAATTTGGCGGGGGAGAAGTTGGCGAGTTTGGGGTTGAGTGAGTTTATTGAGAAGGTGAGGGAGATGGCGGAGGTGTTGGAGAGGGTTGGGGGGGTGGATAGGGGGGCGCATGGGGAGTGGTGGGATGTGGTGAGTGGGAGGGTGCGGGAGGGGGGGTGAGTGAGTCGGCTCTAGCCTCTGAATCGAATGATCCTTGTTGAGGTTGAGGAGCTACGAGGAGCCTGCGTTGGGAAGCTATCTTCATCCGTGGCGGTGGCGGTGGATGATGAGCGAAGTGTTTGGTGGGCAGAGTTGACGCGGATCTTTGACTTTATTTTTGCGGTAACGGGGCGGGCATATCATGGCGTTGTCTGGAGTTTTCCCGGTTTAATGCTGGCGGCATATCTAATCTTTTTGTGTTCTCTTGTATTTCTTTTCTTTTTGGCTCTTCTTTGTTTACCCGTTTGTTGCGTCCTTTGAGCTTGCCGCTCTTGAGCGTCTTGCCCCCCCTCAAGCATATGGAGGAGCACAAACGAGGAGCGCGATTCACGGACATGCAGGCATGTCTTTGCGTATCCCTTCCGGCGTTTGACGAGTTGATCTGTCTTTTTCTGTATTTTTATAAGTGCAAGCTGGTAGCTTGTATGTATATATCGTGATAAGGCTCTGGAGCATGTCATGGTTCATGGATGTAGTGGGATCGAGATCATCCAGGCAAATAGGTAGGTTCTCAAATTGGAAACATACGAGCGAGTCAGCGACTCGGGGTCTTGATGGTAACATGGTTGATTTTGCTACCTACGTGCACGAGATACATGAGTGGTCGGCGATTTTAGCGACTTTAATTGCCAGCGACTTCATGATAGTCTAGGCTGCAGACCGACCTCACATATGTATGACTTGTTGTTCTTTTCGAGAGCTGCCGCGGCAGGCCGAGTGGCAGCATGGCGTGGCGCATCGAGTACCAACCAGTAGGTACAGAATAAGCATCAAGAAGGGCCGGAAACAGGGGCTGCATCTTGCAAGAGTTTTCGGCCAAGATCCGTGCCGTCCATGTTTCTTTCGACGATCCAGACTGTGCGGTGCGGACAGTGAAGCCCAGCGTAGGTACCTCCTCTAGCTGCTTAAGTAGATGAGCGGGTTTGTCAAAGTCATCATGATCTCTCCATCTTCCTTGATGTAGTCAATACGACCAGGGATTGAGCTTTGTATATCTCGTTTATTGCTATGGAATGGGCACCCGCCTTGCATTTGGGAAGAATGTCGTCCCATGACCTGTCACCTACACGATACATCACTTACAAGCTACAAGTTACATACATGTATGCAACACCTTTGCAGCAGCTGTAAACTTGTATCATGTACTTGCATGAGTTATTTCCGGCCCGGACCGAGACATTATACAGTGCATGCATACAGTGTCTTTCCCAATTCGCACACCAGTCAATGTCAAACCTCAAATTCACGCGATGCGACAACGAACCTTTTCCATCATCATCCTTCGTCGCCAGCCAGGCCTCTCCAGGCAACTACGGTGCCGCTGCTGGGCCGCACAGTCCTTCATCAAACACTCTTCCTGGCTAGCCCGCGTGTTCTTGACGGAACCGCCTCGACGGACGGGACTCGCCGTCTACGAACGACTCGCTCAGCTTGCAACCTGTCAGGCTGTCACAGATTCCAACAATGTCGTGTCTCTTGCAGCCACTGGGAGTGTGTGGCCGTGGAGGCCGTCTTCTGTGGAGACGCTCGGCCCAGAGTTACTCGACCTCGACTGGTACAGGCATCAACGTCAAAACCACAGTCGGCATTGCACAACCCTGGGGACACGGAGTCTTGGCGTCCACGATGGTCACGGGGATGGTGTCGCGGAAGGCGTCGCGGAAGGGCACGGGGTACTTGCCGGAATGTAGGCCTCGTTCATCGCCATGTGCGTCTGCAAGGTGCGTTGAACAGAACCCAGCAATTGAATGTGACGGGTGATTCCCAATTTTTCTCTTTTGCCTTATCTGTACATGCTCCGGAGTCCGTACATACCTTGTCGTCGGATCTTTTCGGATTTTTCTTCCCCTTGGAACTTGGAGCGCGTGCCTGCGGCCCCTGCCTAACCTGGCTTGGATCATGGATGCTTGATGCCCCGCTTCTGCATGCCACTATCCTGCACTGTCATTGGACGGCGCTGGCTTACAGCTGGAGCTCGGCTTCATCTTCTGGGAACCCCC
Source organism: Claviceps arundinis (assembly GCA_018360175.1). NCBI lineage: Eukaryota > Fungi > Ascomycota > Sordariomycetes > Hypocreales > Clavicipitaceae > Claviceps > Claviceps arundinis. The sequence continues at coordinate 88,901 of SRPS01000079.1, read as the reverse complement.
GCTGCCGCTGCAAAGGTCCCTTCGGCCCGCGTCCTTCTCTGCAGCCTGCAGGGCCCGTTGCATTCAAAGATTGCTTGAAGCAGCTCGAGTCGCGATTTGCACAGTCGCCTAGTTGGTGCAAGCGCTGTTCCTGACTCTGCTGCTTTCTCTCAGCAATGAGCATGAACGAACGTTCGAAACCATATGGACTGCCTGGTTGGCTGGCCGGCTGGCCGGCTGTTAGTCTTGGCTGCCCCGCCTCGCATGATACCTCCTACCTGCCTGCCTCGTCATCGCACCACTTTATTTTGACCGTTCTTGGGTCCGGACTCCGAATGCCAACGCATACAAAGCTAACCGGTCCTATCTCTCTTCCTCTTCCCATCTATGTAGTTCTGCTCCCTTTACATCGTCTCGCTTCTGCTCTGCTCACGCGAGAGCAAGAAATCCTCACAAGATGGCCGACCGCGAGATTCTGCCCGACAATGTCAAGCCTATTCACTACAACGTGTCTTTGAGGGACCTCGAGTTCAAGACCTGGACGTACCAGGGCACCGTGACGTACGTTGTGTCCAACGAACCCAACACTGCAGTCTGCAGCCATTGAGGCCTGCATTTGCATGATGATGAACCCTCTCACCAAGACTACCTCTGTAATATGTGTGGCTGACTGAATACTGCCGCTCACTTCCAGTATCGAGTCCGAAATCGTCAAACCCACCAACCAGATCGTCATCAACACTCTAGAGCTCAAGCTCACCCACGCAAAGGTTTTCGTCGACCAGACAAAGTCCAGCCAGGCCATTGAGTCCACTCAGTTCAGCTACGATGAGCGTGCCCAGCGCGCCACCATCACGTTCGATCAAGAGCTGTCTGTGTCCAAGAAGGCTTCGGTTGTCATCAGCTTCGAGGGCATCATCAACAATGAGATGGCTGGCTTCTACCGCTCCAAGTACAAGCCAACCGTGACCCCTGCCAAGTCGGTCCCCCGCGATGATGAGTGGCACTACATGTTCAGCACCCAATTCGAGTCTTGCGACGCTCGCCGCGCGTTCCCCTGCTTCGACGAACCCAACTTGAAGGCCACCTTTAACTTTGAGATTGAGGTGCCTGCCGACCAGGTCGCGCTCAGCAACATGCCCGTCAAGGACATCAAGCCTACCAAGGAGGGCTGGCAGCTTGTTTCGTTTGAGACCTCACCCATCATGAGCACTTACCTCCTGGCCTGGGCTGTGGGTGACTTTGAGTATGTCGAGCAGCTCACCGACCGCCGCTACAACGGAAAGCAGATCCCCGTCCGCGTCTACACCACTCGTGGTCTCAAGGAGCAGGGTCGATGGGCTCTTGAACACGCCCCCAAGGTCATTGACTTCTTCTCTGAAATCTTCGAGATTGACTATCCGCTGCCCAAGTCGGATTTGCTGGCCGTGCACGAGTTTACCCACGGCGCCATGGAGAACTGGGGCCTCGTCACCTACAGAACTACGCAGGTGCTGTTTGACGAAAAGACGTCGGACGCCCGGTTCAAGAATGCGATTGCCTACGTTGTCGCCCACGAGCTGGCCCATCAGTGGTTCGGCAACTTGGTGACGATGGACTGGTGGGATGAGCTCTGGCTGAATGAGGGCTTTGCCACATGGGTCGGTTGGTACGCCGTCGACCACCTGCATCCCGACTGGCAGGTCTGGGCCCAGTTCGTCAACGAGGGAATGGAGGCTGCCTTCCGTCTTGATGGTATCCGCGCCAGTCACCCCATCCACGTCCCCGTGCGTGACGCTCTCGATGTGAACCAGATTTTCGACTCCATCAGCTACCTCAAGGGGTGCTCGGCCATCCGTATGCTTGCCAACCACCTCGGTGTCGAGACCTTCCTCAAGGGTGTTTCCAACTATCTCAAGGCCCACGCATATGGCAACGCCAAGACCAAGGCCCTGTGGGATGCTCTGAGCGAGGCTTCCGGTAAAGACGTCAACACTCTCATGGGCCCCTGGATCTCCAAGATTGGCCACCCTGTCGTGACTGTTGCCGAGGAGCCTGGACAGATCTCGATTAAGCAGTCTCGTTTCCTGTCAACCGGCGATGTGAAGCCCGAAGACGACACGACGACCTGGTGGGTGCCTCTCGGCCTCGAGGGAAAGAAGGGCGAGACTGGAGTGTCTGCGCTGTCCCTTGCGGACAAGCAGGACACCATCCCCGACATTGACGACGAATTTTACAAGCTCAATAGCGGAGCCACTGGCTTCTACCGAGTCAACTACCCCCCTGCCCGCCTGGCCAAGTTTGCCACTCAGCTGGACAAGCTGAGCACCGAGGATAAGATTGCCATGGTTGGCTCGACGGCCGATCTGGCATTTGCCGGCAACAACACGACACCTGCTCTGCTGACTTTCCTGCAAGGGTTTGGCAAGGAGACGCACCCTCTGGTCTGGACCCAAGTTCTCGACTCGATTGCCTCGGTCAAATCGGTCTTTTCCGAAGACAAGGACATCAAGAAGGGCTTGGACAAGTTTACGCTCAAGCTCGTTTCCAGCAAGGCCAACGAGGTTGGCTGGGAATCTGCGCCCAATGAGGGTTACCTGGACACGATTCTGCGCAAGCACATTCTTGGAACCGGCGTGTCCATCAGCCACCCTGAGTAAGTAAAACCATTACAACGAACTCTTTTACGACGCCATGCCTGCTGACTCTGCTGCTTTCCCACAGGATCACCAAAGAAGCCCTCAGACGTTTCGATGCCTGGAACGAAGATGCTGAAGCCAATCCTCTCCCTCCTTCTCTGCGACTCGCAGTCTGGCGCGCCGCGGTCAAGAATGACGCGGCTCGTGCGGTGGAAATCCTCAAGAAGGAGTGGTTCACCACCAAGTCGATTGATGGAAAAATGCTCTGTCTCAGCGCACTTTCGGCGCCCGAGGATGAGCAGATCTTAAAGGATCTCGTTGCCTTCAACTTCAACACAGGACCTCCCAGCAATGCCAACACCGCGGCCGACATGCACGTCCTCGGCATGGGGCTGAGCGGCAACCCCGCCGGCCGCCAGGTGCAATGGGCGTTTATGAAGAACAACTGGGACGCGTGCGTGGCCAAGCTCGGCAACCCGATTGTGGTGGACCGCTTCGTGCGCGTCAGTCTAGGTGGCTTCACCGACGTTGCGGTCGTTGAGGACATTGAGCAGTTCTTCAAGGATAAAGACACCAAGAGCTTTGACCGGACGTTGGAGACGGTCAAGGACAAGATTCGCGGACGGGCTGCGTATAAGGCGCGCGACTCTGCTTTGCTGAAGGAGTGGCTGAGCGCGAATGGCTACCTATGAGTGAATATGAAAGCGGGATGATTGTAGAAATGTGGAAATGTAGGAATGTAGAAATGTAATTGTATATGCACAGGATGTATTATAGCAGCTTTTACTCTAATAAGTGAGCTTACCATGTCATAACATCGTTTCCTCCTCATTTCCGTTTCTCTTGATCATAACGCTCCCGTTTCCACAATGAATTCATAACCGTAATTCGAACATGCCGAGCCAATATCAGGTATGTCTGTAGCCAGGACCTGGAGACACTCCTAGGCCAAGGACCGACAAACCCCCCTAAATATAAAGACTTTCCCCACTCGCCAACAAATAATCAAACGCCTTGTCCCGAAAATCATCCCCCAACACATCATTCCCAAACCCCCACCTAAACCACATCAACTTCCTCGCCTCCTTCCACATAGGCCAATGCGCATACCCCCCCTCCCCCTGATTCGGATCCAGATTATGCACAAAATTCAAATAATACGTCCTGCAGCTCTTGGTAGCATAATTGGGAAGCAGTCCCATAAACACCTGCAGAATATCAGACGCATGAAACGTTCCCAGGAAGGGCAGCCCGTAATTATACGACGCCATGTACGACCATGTCGGCACAGATGGATGCGCAGCAGCAGCATGCTGTAGTGTGATTCGCCTCGCTAGCGTAAAGGTCACGTCCCCAAATAGAGCAGCCAGCCGCTTAAATCCGGGGTAGAGTTCATTGAGGAGTCCGGTCCGGAAGGGGCTTCCTTGGAGGATTCCCGGTTCGTACAGCTGGACGAGGGTCTGGAGTTGGTCTTTGGAGGCGCCGTGGAAGAAATTCGTGGAGAGGTAGTTGACGACTTTGGCGGGGGAGGTGAGATCCGGGGTTAGGATTGCGAAGAGGGTGCCTTCGTCTTCTTGGGAGCCTATGATCATGGGCACGGGGTGGTATTTCCCGAGGCGGGCTAGCTTGTCCGGGCTTTGGGTTAGGATCTTGCCGTCTGGGCGGGGGAGGTAGGAGAGCGCGAGGGTGGAGTGGGATATTATCCCGGGGAGGGAGTTTACGGCATCGAGGAAGGTGGTGTAGTCTGCGCGGCGGAGACAGGCGAGGGTGTCGCTTGTGCCGTGGCAGCCGGTTTTGTTGACGACGGTGTCGTAGACGAGTTGGCCTTTGGGGCAGTCGACTGGGCTGGCTGGTGCGATGGATCCGGAATTCATAATGGCGCCTCGGAAGAGCGGCTGGCCTTTGTAGAGGGCGTTTCCGTCGTAGAGAGCCATTTGGTTGAATACGGAGATGGCGCCGGCGGATTCGCCCCAGATGGTCACTTTGGAGGGGTCGCCTCCAAAGGCGGCGATGTTATCGGCGACCCATTCTAGACCCATCCGTTGGTCGAGGAGGCCGATGTTTGCGCTGCCGTCTGCGAGGATTTCTTTACCGGGGAGGAAGCCGAAGCCTGCGACGCGGTAGTTTACCGCTACGAAGATGAAGGGTTGCTTTTGGGAGACGGCTGTGGCGAGGAGGCTGGTTGCGTCGTAGGTGTTTGTGCCGCCAAACTCGAAGCCCCCGCCAAAGATCCAGAATAGCACAGGGAGCTTCGCGTTGGGTTTCGTGTTGGCTGGGCGTTGGACATTCACGGTGAGGCAGTCCTCCTGGCCGCCTAGGGACTGTAGAAGCGGGATCTTGAGTACGTCGTTGAACACGGCTCCGATTACACCTAGACTCTCGCGGGATATCAACATCTGTGGACATGCCGGCGCAATGCCTGTGCCATCGCGTTTGCCAAACGTGCCGGAGAACTTTTTGGGAGGCTTGAGACGGAGAGGCCCGATGGGGGGATCCGCATAGGGGATGGCGTTGAAGCTCTCCACGTTGAGTATGGAACGGCCTGTGATGGTGCCCCCGGAAGGAAGATCGACGTCTACAGTTGCGAAGCGTTCTTCCAGAATAGCCTCAGGGGGTGTCTGGTCCGGAATGGGATTCACCGGGGGTGCTGGAGCAGGTGTGGCCAGGACAATGGCAGCACAGAGGCTCGTCACGGCGATCCAGAGCTTCATGGTGTGCTGACCGGTTCCTGGATCAGATCTGGAGCTGTGAGACGCGTGTTCAACAGAGGCTTGTTCGCCTCAACACCAGACGTGTAAAGTATTCCGGTGTTCAAGATCTCGGGTTCAGACAGCTGCGGCTGCCGCAGGATCTAAGTGCGAGGCAAAAGGTGAACAAGAGACGCCACCGCAGAATTCGCCGTGCAACACAAGACCGACAACTTACAAGATGCCCATCATCAGACCATGAGGGTATCGGGTGAGACTCATTGTATATAGCCATCTTTCTTCCCTTCTCCTTTACGAGGAAGCTGTTCATAGGGATATATGCGCTTGCTATGGCTCCCTGGCCGGCCAGGCTCGCCCCCTCGACAAACGGACATGGCTCGCGGGAATACGCAGATGATGGCGGAAACAGGTTTCTGCCATTGGTGATTGCGCCGGAATATAGATGACAGATGCAGATGCAGATGGGCGGTGGCGCTGGCCAGAAGCCATGGTTGGTGGTTCATCTGACTGCTCAGGTTATGCGTGTTGGAGGCGGTGATGTGTGACGGTAAGACGCAAGGGGCAGCTGCCAAGCGCGGCCGTATTATGCAGAGCCTAGAGGTGTCAGCTGGGGGCGGCTGGCAGCCAGTTTCTAGTAGGATATGACCCCGGACCCGCACCCTCTAGTATCTGTACGCATCTTTGCATTTGCACCTCTTCAAAGTTCACGTTCTGTTTGTTCCTGCATCCCTGCATTCTAGATCTCTCCGCATCAGGACTCATCCCGACTTGCTGACCGGTTCATCCGATTCTTCACGATATGGCTCTCATTCTCGTCAGTGTGGATAGGACACAGCCACTCTCAGGTTCCAACTTCCCTTCAGCAGCGCTACAAGCCTACAACCGCGCTCAGCACCAGCTAGGTACAACTGACAGCACAAGACCATCAGATGACTTGCTCGCAATGCACACATCGCGGAGTTGATATCTAAAATAGGCTGTCCGTACGCTCGGGAGCACGCCTTGCAACCCTACCAAGACAGGCAGCCATCTTGGAAGGGCGATATCACCGGCTCAGGACAAAGTTTGTTACGCGTCACAATGCAGAAGTCGTGGCGGACGGGACAATGCACAATAAGCAAGCCTGCTGGCTTACACGACCTCGTGTAGGTAGGTACATACATATGTGCTCTTCGTCTGCGACGAGAACCGAGGCCCAGGGCCAAAACGGTCCAGAGAGTTCTCTGGGCTATAGAATGGAGGTGCGATTTCCAAGAAACAAGAGGGGCATTGTTGGTTGATCGACAAGTTGATGCCAGGCCCACATGGACTCCGTGCCAACGAGATGGCTCGCCACGAGGTTGCGTTTTACGTAGACCGGTGCTGCAGAGGCCGTTTAGGAATCTTAGCTCCTTTATTAGCATGATCTTTTGGATGGCTTCCGGATGCCCTCTTAGAGAGCTTCCCTTCCTTTCTACAGAGTATAGGACGTGTCTATATCACTATCACAACAGAAAGCCAGTCAGGTCACATCGAAAAGCTGCATCCGAGGCGCCACGCATTGCTCTTGGCGTGCCATAATATAAACGAGCCGCCGGCAAACCGGCATCGCGAATGTCAACTTTGCATACTGTGCTTTGTTGCTTTGCATCGAGCTTTTCCATTTCCTGCACTGGACACAGGCAGGTATCTCGACGCTTGCCCCGTGAGAATCCACTTGTTCCATTGGACCAGCAAAGGAGGCAGAATGGGACAAAAGTAAAGAACTTACAAGTGTATCAATTTCAAGAGGAACAGAGCTGACGTCGGCCATTGCGGAAATTCGGGGCGGACATAAGTTCTAATACTATCTACACCATCACGTGGCATACACGCCTTACTAGGTCACCACCGACCAGTCTTCGGGTATGTCCATTGTCATGCATCTGCGCTGCCTTTTCGTGAGCGGCAATTTGCCAAGCGGGTGAGTTAAAGGCTAGTCACCTCTGTCGAATCTCGCACATGCATGACCTTCATTATCCTTTTAGTTGGATTCCTTCTCCACATGAGCATAAGAATGCGCACCTCGATGAAGAATGATGGGACTGAGTATGGAATTTGAGAAACAGCGCCAAAATATTCCAAAGGCCGTACGGACCACGGTACATGCCTAGTGTCGATATAGCGCCTTGTCATATGTTTTTCTCAGACACACTTGTTGTAACTTGTACGTACAATGTATTATGCGGGCCATCAATCATTCTGCTCATGTTGGAATCTGGTACGTATATTTGCCACTACAGTGTCATACATACTCCGTAGTCAAGTTGCAAGTTGCAAGTTGCAACGGCGGCATAGGTTGCATGAACGGTGAACCTATAGGTCAGACGACCATACCTACGCTATGAACCAGGATGGCGGCTCGCGGGTATTGCAAGATGCCAATCAAGCACGCCGTTGGTGGCTGTTACGACAACGCCATCTTTCTACATACTCCGTAGATGACCTCCTCTGCAAGAGGATGTGAAGCTGGGGTGTTTTGCGAAAGAACCGTGCACGGCTTCACGCCCTCGACCGCCGGGACAAGCCTGGCTCGATGATCCAGGAATGGTCCATTCGAGCATTCATTCATTCCCTGTGGACGTCTGATGTGTGAAGCATCATTCAGCCGCCTGTCCATACCTAGAGGCTAGAAAATTCATCTCATCGATGGTTTGTGCCGCGACAAATTATTGGCTTTATAGTGTAATGCAGTTTCTCATTTCATCAACCAAGACACTTTGGCCGAGTGGTTAAGGCGATGCCCTGCTATTGGTACCACCGTAAGTGAGGCATTACATTCGTGTGCGCAGGTTCGAATCCTGCAGGTGTCGAACTTTTTGTTGCTTCCACCCCTGTATTCTGATCACATTATTGCTCTTTTTTTTGCTTTTAGAGAGCAAGAAGTTACAACGGTCTGATCAATTAATCATGTATCTACTGGCGGGCGATTCAATTCCATCCCCTTCCTTCCTTACAGATGAAATTCAATCGCCCGCCAGTACCTAGAATGGGACCTGGAGGTGATTGTGAATTTGTAGGGGACCCGTTTGCGAAGGGTGGCCCATGGCCCATGGGGCTGCTGGAACGCTGCGGAACTTCATCTTCACTGTGAGTCAGGAGTCAAAACAACAACAACAACAACAACAACAACAACAGACACCTTGGCTTCATCCTTCTCCTGTTGATGAGGAGTCAGTTGCACCGAAAGCGATCTTTTTCGATATTCGCTCGTCATGATAGAAATAGTGTACCATTTTCTTCATCACAAACAATGGTCGACCTTCGCTCGCCGTGACGGACAACTTGACTGTTTTCACTTGAGTATCATCGCTCGTCACGACAACCAACAACCAACAACCAAGCCTCCAACCACATGACTTAAAAGATGCATCAATCAGACAAAATTGCCTCAACACGTGATATGAAGATCAACAGATGTCACATGATCGCCGCAGATTCTGCACAGCCTGCATTTGACTTCACGCAGGGTTGCCGGCGACTGTCGACACCTCTCTTCTTTTCTTTCTGCTTCTTGGTCTACCTCTCTTGTCGTTCATCGCCGGTTCCCCCACTGTATCCGCTGTGATCAGCCGCTGACATCGTTAACAGTTCCAGCTACGCCTAGGTACTTAAGATAACAATTTTTGGCACTGCCATTAGCGTCGACAAGTCAAACGACGATTACCGCCGTCCCCAGCACCGTGTTCCAACTTCCCGCAATGGCCACCCCTCAGCAGAAGAACAGCAACGTACGGCTACTCGCATGTGAACCCAGTAACGATACAGAGGACAGCTACTATCGCCTTCTGGTGGACGGACGACATGTGAAGTATGTCATCACAGCGCCAGGCACATTTTACGGGTGTGATAAGTACGACAATTCATTTGAACCAGTCTTACTTGGCGAGATCTTTCCCCAATTTCCAATTGGAGATTGGAACAAAGGCCGTGTAGCCAGAGATCCTGTGACAGGCCAAGTGACCTTCATCAGCACTGAGAAAGTACAGCTCGACGAGGTGAATTCCGGTTGGAATACCGTCAAGTTTGATGAGCTGGAGTTCTCCCTTCAAGAGGAACTGAGACAGCGCGTTTACGTTGTAACGCACCCCAGAATCAACGGTGGCGGACCTGTGCTCATGAAAATCGCGGTTTGGCCTGATGAATTAGACAGGACAGAAACCGAGATTGCCGTATACCAAAGGATTTGCGATAAAGGCGTCGGTCCGAAATTTCTGGGACATGTCACTGAGGGTCCAGACGGGCGCGTAATCGGCTTCGTCGCTGAGTGGGTGTGCGGTGCGAGGTCTGCGGAACCGAGGGATCTTGAAGACTGTAAGAAGGCCTTGGACCGGCTGCATCAGCTTGGTATCAAGCATGGTGATATAAACAAGTACAATTTTCTTGTACGGGAGGGGCATGAAGTGGTTTTGATCGATTTTGAAGTGTCGAAGCTAGATTGCTCACATGATGAGCTGGAGGAAGAGATGAACGCACTCAAAGATAGGTTCAAAAGCACGGATCCTGCAGGCGGAACATTCGCTGTGCAAGAGTAAAGGATCTAGGACTTGCAACCTAACATACAGGATTTGCCTTGGAAATACGACTTTCAGTTATTACAAGAGCCTGTATTAGGGGCTTGGAACTTAATGTCTGAGACGCAAAAATCGACTATGGCTCTACAAAGAACTCTCTGCTCTTGTACACATTTGACGTCAGTTGACTTCGACCTTGAGATGAGCCAATTCCATTATGTAGGTAGTCGGGGACCAAGTCATCGTAGTTACAACTTACAAGCTACCTACCTAGGTGTGCCATTTCGACCTTCCGGATGCCAAGTCCCGATCTAGGTTTGCCCGACGCCGCGCTCCAGAGAGCACTCATCCGTCCATACAAACGCGGTGATAACACGTAAGCGACATGCTGCAAGCAACTCTGAGACTTCTTGCGGCATGCTCATCCGGCTTTGCAATGCATGACTGACGCCAGCTTTGTTGAGGCGCCCCCTACATGTGTCCGCAGAACCATGGGCGCGCGTTTCTTATTTTAAATCTCGGATGATAATGAAAGGTTACCTATGTTGAGGCTATGCTGCATGCATATGATGTTTCGAAATCTTGGGCGGGTGCCATCGCCCACAGGGTGAGCACTGAGATGCCCCAGTTATGGTTATTGAAGCGTTTTCAGATTCCGTACACAAGGTTCCTGGAGACTCCCTCTTGCTGACGACACGCGGTTCCTCGTGCGAGACGTCGTGTGCTTAATGCATGGCATCAGAGGGCATTGTGATGCCGCCATGACTGCTAAAAGGTAATGACTTGGTATGTACGGGATGAAGGCGCATTGACGAGATTGAGAGTTTTGCGAACATGTCGACTGAATTACAGTTGCCGCCCTTGCGGGAGGGGTAGGCAGGTAAGTACATGCATATGTAGGTCACAGGTAGGCGATGATTCGATTCAGGCGCTACGTAGAGCGAACTGATTGGGTCCAAGCACCATAGGTGAGGCATATATGCCATCAATGATCAGAGACTGCATAATGCATACGGACTCCGGAGTACTGTAGTCTCTGTATGTACGCCCCTTGCCAATCGAGCCATGTTCTCTCAATGAGACCGACATCATGCAGACATATGCAAAGGATTCAGCCATGCGGGCAAATGATATGTGTAGGAAGTTGGAACTTGGAACACGGGCATATGCTCATTGCCGCGCGGCAAAGCAGGACAGACCGCTTTCTATTAGCTTGTGATATGCAGGAGAAAGGTATAAAGATCGGAGAGACCAGAAATCCTAAATCCTATCAGCACATGAAATACACTCCTCAACAGTCAGCACTCAGTTGACATCACTCGGTTTTGGCCCTGCATAAAGTTGAACTAAAGCCTCAAGTGACAAACCCTTGGTTCCTAATAAGTACGTTCAAAAATTGGTTTCTGAAAAGCCTACCAATGCCATGGTCGCCACTAACTTGAATGTTTGGACCTAGATCATATTCCCGCTGAACCACACGGTCCGAAAGCTGGGACGATGTGCTTTCGTGTCCGCCGCTTGTATACCTGCGGGTGCAAGCTGCCGGATCTGCTCGAGGAATGCGTTGAGAGTCAGGGCACGAATGCTCAATGCAACCACGTAACAACGCAGTTCATTTACATTGATGAAACCAGGTGTGACAGACATGGTGCGGGTGGGAAAGGATGAAATGCATGGCTGAGGATGTAGATGCGCTGTTTATCGACAGAAATTAGAATGGATCAAGATGTGACGGCGGCGAACGCAGGGGACAATTCCAGGCAGGGCGAGGGATCGAAGAAGGAGGTGCTTTGCTTGAGCGTGGATTTGAAGAATCTCACTCAGGAGATACATCGTGATCAAAACTAGAGGCTTTCTTGTCAGGAGAGGGGTTCTCTCATCATTTAGTTGAGAAGAGAAGGGGGAGCTAGTTGAGTCGAATTGAATACAGAAGCTGCTATTTCTTTTCACAGAGACTTCGGGAACCTGCGGGTGTCGTGGCTGTCGTGTGTACAATCCATCCTGCTGGGATCTATCTGTTGTCTTCATGTCTTCGTTTCCTCAATTTCTCTGGCGACGACGCCAGGAGGAATAAACAAACAATCTTTTCCTCGAGCATTCCTGTATCTACGTCTCTACCGTCTCTGCTGTCGCTATGTCTTTGCTTTTTTATTACCGTCGCTTCCGTCGTTGCGCGTTGAGAACCTTGCTATCATCGCAGAGTATGTAGGAGTTTACAAAGCACAACCAGTGGCCAGTACGAGCCGGCGCGAAAACAAGGACAGATACAATACCTAGGTAACAGGAGCAGAAACAGGAACGGGAATAGGTGCTGGAGCGGGAGCAGGAGTGAACTGAGACGTTCGTCTGCTGCGGCCAGTAGGCGTATCTCTGTTGAGGCACCGGAGGGAAGTGAATCTGACCAGATTGGTAGTAATTCCAACCTCCTGAAATCCCTTGCGCAGACATACATTAGGTACATACATACCTAAGATACAGCCTGATTGCGAGGCCCTCCCCAGGCATCAAACAGAGCATTGGGCAGTCGTTTGCCCGAACAGCCACTGTGCTCACTGCTGCAGTGCTGCCTACAGTGGCCCCAATTAAAAAATAACTAGGGTAATCCACTCTTCCGAGCCGCAACGCGAGCCATGTTCTTCTTCACATCCAGAAGACCGCCGGAATATGTAATACCTAATGTGAAGCGCAGACCTGAAGCTGTCAGACATGAGAACACCATGATTGATGGCTTCGCTCATCAGTCAACACTTCCAGTCTCCTGGATCAGTATGCAAGTGCTTGGACCGTCACGCAACCGGTACCCTGCACACTATTCACCCTCAATATCTTACGGCTTGAAGGCGTTGAATACGTAACAAACAAATCTGTTTAGTTCTTGTAAGTTGTACGTCAGTTCAAAGCTCTCAAGACACCACCGCGGGTACTCGAACACATCGAGTCGTGAGTCGTAAGACTGCACTGATCAACGAATGGCCGTTGGATCATCACAGCCTCGTACTAGGGGAGCTGCATCTACAGACGTACATGGCCAAAAGTCCTCTACCGCGCTGTTGGCTGAGGGTGTATCGCAGGGTATATATATTCCTCAAATTAATCACGATTAATGGCGCATACGTCTCCTCTGTCTCAGTTGAGTCGGAGATGAACAAATGTCACATGACTACCGCATATTCTGCAGCCTGCATATTCGACTCAACGCCGGCGGCACCTCTCTTCCTTTCTTTCTGCTCATTGGCGTACTCTTGTTCTCAAATTCATGATAGAGCTTCAGCGCGGCACCGCCGGCTCCCCCACTGTGAAATTGTTCACAGTTTCAGCTACGCCTAGTCAAGATAACAAGCTTTAGCACTGTCATTTGCGTCGACAACATAAACGAGGATTACCGCAGTCTCCAACACCGTATTCCAACTTCCCGGGGCCGTAATTATCAATGGCTAGCCCTCAGCAGAATAACAGCAACGTACGGCTACTCGCATGTGAACCTAAAGACGATACAAACGACAGCTACTATCGCCTTCTGGTGGACGGACGACATGTGAAGTATGTCATCACAGCGCCAGGCACATTTTACGGGTGTGATAGGGACGACCGTACATTTGAGCCAGTCCTACTTGGCGAGATCTTTCCCCAATTTCCAATTGGAGATTGGAACAAGGGCCGTGTAGCCAGGGATCCTGTTACAGGCCAAGTAAACTTCATCAATACTGAGAAAGTACTGATCGACGAGGTGAATTCCGGTTGGCAAACCGTCAAGTTTGATGAGCTGGAGTTCTACCGTCAAGATCGTTTGGAAGATCGCGTTTACGTTGTAACTCATCCCAGAATCAACGGTGGCGGACCTGTGCTCATGAAAATCGCGAATTGGCCTCGGGAATTAGACTGGATGGAAACCGAGATTGCCGTATACCAAAGGATATGCGATAAAGGCGTCGGTCCGAAATTTCTGGGCCATGTCACCGAGGGTCCAGACGGGCGCGTAATCGGCTTCATCACTGAGTGGGTGGGCGGCGCGAGGTCTGCGGAACCGAGAGATCTCGAGGACTGTAAGAAGGCCTTGGCCCGGTTGCATCAGCTTGGTATCAAGCATGGCGATATCAACAAGTACAATTTTCTTGTACGGGAGGGGCATGAAGTGGTTTTGATCGATTTTGAAGTGTCGAAGCTAGATTGCTCACATGATGAGCTGGAGGAAGAGATGAACGCACTCAAAGATAGTTTAGAAACCACGCATCCTGCAGGCGGAACATTCGTTTTGCAAGAGTGATAAAGGGTCCAGGACCTGCAACCTGAGATCCAGGATTCCTCTTGGAAATACGAGTTTCAGGCAGGACCACATGTTTTGAAGATCTCTTGTAATTGATCATATTTGGAAGACATTCCTCAGAATTATCACGATGAATGGCTCATGCCACGTCCTTTCTGTCTTTGTAATAACTTGTTGGGGGGGGGGGGGTCAGCTGGACGATGAGAGGACCCTGGGTCTCTGATCATCGTAGTGAATATTGCTGGGAAGAAACGTGCAACTATGACGGGCGCGTCCAATTTCTTCTTGTACTTACTTGAAGTCAATTGCCTTCGACCGTAAGATGAGCCGATTCCGTTAGTTAGGGACCAAGTCATCGTAGTTACAAGTTACCTAGGTGTGCGATTTCGACCCTGCGGACGTCAAGTCCAGATCTAGGTCTGTCCAACGCCGCGCTCAAGAGAGCATTCATCCGTTCATAAAACGCGGTGATACCAAGCAAGCGACATGCTGCAATATCGAAGAACAACTCTGAGACTTTTTGCGGCATGCTTATCTGGTACATCTGGCTTTGCAATGTATCACTGCATGACACCAGCTTTCTTGAGGCGCCCCCTAAATGCGATCCACAGAACCATGAGGCGCGCATTTCTTTTTTTAAATATCAGATGATAAGGAAGGTTGCCTATGCATATAATGTTTTGAAAGCTGTAGGTCACAGGTGGGTGATATTCGGTTCAGGCGCTACGTAAGGCGAGCTGATTGGGCCCAGGCCGAGAGGTGACTCAGTGAGGGGCATGCCATCAGAGACCGCATGTACCTGTCTCTGTATGTACGCTCCTTGCCAATCGAGCCATGTTCTCTCAATAAGACCGAAATCACGCAGACATATGCAAAGTGTTCAGCCATGCGGGCCAACGATTTAGGTAGGAACGCGGGTATACCATCATTGCCGCGCGACAAAGCAGAAGAGACCGTTTTCTATTGGATTGTGATATCTAGGTGAAAGGTGTATAAAGATCGGAGAGACCAGGAATCAGTACATGGATTACAGTGGCATACACTCCTCGACAGTCAGCACTCAATTGACATCGCTCGGTTTTAACTTTTGACTCCGCATAAAGTTGAACTAAACCCTCAAGTGACAAGCCGTCGTTGACTCGTTCCTAACAAGTACGTTCAAAAACCTAGCTTCCGAAAAGCCTACGAATGCCATGATAACCACTAACTTGAATAGATATTCAGACCCAGATTATAGACAATGTGCATTCGTATCTGCCGCTCGTATGCCTGTGGGTGCGACAGCCCGGAAGAGTTCCAGCAATGCGCTGAGCGTCAGGGCACGATTTTTAGATGCCAAGAAACAGTAACGCGGTTCATTCACCTTCGTTCAGACAAGTGTGAGACACATGGTTCGGGTGGGAAACAATGAATTGCATCGCTGAGGATGTATATATGCTGTTTATCGACAGGATGAATCAAGATGTGACGCAGGGGACGATTCCAGGCAGGGCGAAGAGTTGGGGAGGTGGACGCTTTGCTTGCGTGGTGATCGAACTAGCGGCTTTCTTGTCGAAAGTGAGGTGTTTCTCATCATTTAGTTGAGGAGAGAAGGGGGGGCTAGTTGAGTCGAATTGAATACAGAATCTGTTCTTTCTTTTCATAGAGATTTCGGGAACCCCACGCGTGTCGCCGTTGTCTGTGTGTCCAGTTCATCCTGCTGAGGTCTATCTTTTGGTCTTCATGGCCTTGTTTCCTCAGTGTATCTGAGAAAAAATTAAAATTGGGTAACCTTTGCATACGTCTGCGTGCGCCGTGATGTCGGTCTTGTCGAGAAATAATGGCTCAATTGGCAAGGAGCGTACAGAGACAGGGTATGGAGTACAGTATGAGTATGAGAATACGCCTCAAGTCCTGTACTATGTAGGCGGAAAAGTCGTTGTGCAAGAGTAATAAAGGATACAGGTCTTGCAACCTGACATCCAGGATTCCTCTTAGTTCCTTTGTCATTGATCATATTTGGAAGACATTCCTCGAATCTATCACGATGGCGCTGCGGCGCATGTCAACTCCCCTTTATCTGAGTCGGGTCCGGCTGGGAACTTAAGACGATGAGGGGACCCTGAACATCGTAGTGAATATTGCTCCGACAAAAACGTTCAACTATGACGGGTGCGTTTGATCTCTTCTCTTATAAATTTGACGTCAGTTGCCTTCGACCGTAAGATGAGCCAATCCCGTTAGTCGGAGACCAAGGTATCCGTATCGCAGCTACAAGTTATCTAGGTGCGCGATTTCGACCTTCCAGACGCCAACACCGCGCTCAAGAGAGCATTTTTCCGTCCATTAAACGCGCTGATACCACGCAAGCGACATACTACAATATCGAAGAGCAGCTCTGAGACTTTTTGCGGCATGCTCATCTGGCTTTGCAATGCATGACTGATGCCAGCTTTCTGAGGCGCCTGTTACATGTGTCCGCAGAATCATGAGGCGCGCATTTCTTTTTTTAAATATCGGATGATAATGAAAGGTTACCTTTGCTGCATGCATATGATGTGTGTCGAAATCTTAGGCGGGTGCCATCGCCCACACTGCACAGAGTGAGATGCCCCAATTTTGGTTAGTGAAGCGTTTTCAGATTTCGTACACTGGACACAAGGTTTTTGGGCATTCCCTCTTGCTGACCACACGCGATTCCTCGTGCGAGCCGTCGTGTGCTTACCGCATGGCATCAAAGGGCATTGTGGTGTCGCCATCGCTGCTAGAACGATGGCTTGGAAGTTGGTACGGGACGAGAGGCGCATTGACAAGATCGGAGATTGTGAGTTTTGCGAACATGTCGATTGCATGTTAGTTGCCGCCCTGGAGGGAGGGGTAACGTACATGCCTCTAATGTAGGTCACAGGTCTGAGGTGGGTGATGATTCGATTTAGGCGCTACGTAGGGCGAACTGATTGGGCCCAAGCCCGGGAGGTGAGGCACATATGGCATCAATGATCAGAGACTGCATTATGCATACGGACTCCGGAGTACTCTGGTCTCTGCATGTACGCTCCTTGCCAATAGAGCCATCATTTCTCAATAAGACCGACATCACGCAGACATGATCCTGCCACGCGGGCCAATGATATGTGTAGGAACACGGGTAATACCAACAGCATCATTGCTGCGCGGCAATGCAAGAGACCGCTTTATTAGATTGTGATATCCGGAGAAAGGTATAAAGGTCAGAGAGACCAGAAATCCTATCAGCACATAAGATACACTCCTCGACAGTCAGCACTCAATCGACATCACTCGTTTTTGGCCTTGCATAAAGTTGAACTAAAGCCTCAAGTGACAAGCCGTCGTTCCTAACAAGTACGTTCAAAAGATGGTTTCCGAAAAGCCTACCAATTCCATGGTCGCTACTAACTTGAACGTTTGAACCCAGATTATAGACGATGTGCGTTCGTACCCTTCGCTCGTATACCTGCGGGTGCGAGAGCCCGGCAGAGTTCCAGAAATGCATTGCGTGTATGGGCACGAATCTTAGATGCCAGGAAATAATAACGCGGTTCATTCACCTTCCTTCAGACCAGTGTGGGATACATGGTGCGGGTGGGAGACAATGAATTGCATTGCTGAGGATGTAGATGTGCTGTTTATCGACAGGATGGATCAAGATGTGACGCAGGGGACGATTCCAGACAGGGCGAAGAATCGAAGAAGGAGGCGCTTTCCTTGGATGTGGTGATCGAAACTAGCGGCTTTCTTGTCAAGAGAGGTGTTCTCTGATCATTTAGTTGAGAAGAGAAGGGGGGGCTAGTTGAGTCGAATTGAATACAGAAGCTGTTGTTTCTTTTCACAGAGATTTTGGGAAGCTGTGTGTCCATCGCTATGTCTTCGCTTTTTCTTCACTGTCGATACCGCCATTGCGCGTTGAGAACCTTTCTATTGCAGGGTATAGATAGAAGCTTAGAAAGCACGCCTATTCTTTTGTGCAACACTTTCAGTCTCCTGGATCTGTATGCGAGTGCTTCTGCACTCAATCCACCCTCGATATCTTATGGCCTGAAGGCGTTGAATACGTAAACAGACAAATCTGTCAAATTCTTGTACGCCAGTTCTGAACTCTCAAGACACCGCTGCGGGTACTTGAACATATCGAGCCGTAAGCATGCACTGATCAACGAAAGACCGGTGGAGTGTTCACGAAGTCTGAACGTTGCAGCCCCGGATAACGATCACTGAGGGCAATTTGTTCCACTCGTCCGGCGGACGATGCTCCTGGCTGTGCTTCATGGGACCAGGGACACATCTATCTTCTTTGCGCCCTCACTCGCAACAGTCAATCGCCCACGATGTTGGAAAGAGTATACATACTCCGTAAGTACGTGGAAATTCTTTTCTGTTAATTACTGTGAAAGTGTCTTACTCCGGTGGCAGTCCCCATTGGTCACAATGTCTGCGCGCTATCCATTCGAAATCCGGCTTCAATTCCCGCTCTGATGTTTGCCAAGCTTGAGTGAGCGTGCGATGAGACAGGAACAATCAGTTTGTCCAACGCAGGCCGTCCCATATCTCGAGCGGCCACACGCGGCACCGCAGCGAACGCATAACGCGTGCCCCACGGATCCTCAGGATTCGACACGTTCGTTCAGCTTGTTACTTTCGCCCGGAATCTCAGGAGATATGAGGACGCACAGTTGCACAGAGTCCCCTCCATTGCAGCCTAGACGGGCGATCACATCGCAATGCAAGGACAGTGGCAGCGTGTCGCAAGCGAGTAAGCAAGCCCAGTCTCGGATCCAGGCCGTCGGATACGCATCGCGGATCACGGGCAGGGTTTTGCCATGGAAAAGCCAGTAAGCCCGCCAACAGCAATGACTGAAGAACCAGACGTCTTGGGTCAGAGTCTCTTTCTTTCGAACACAATAGTCATACCCTGAATCGCTGTTGTTGTTCATGCGAACTTGCATTCCGTGATGGCCCTTTCTTCCAGACTCAGATGATAGAGGAGTCTCCGATGTCATCACAGCCTCGTACGAGGGGAGCTGCATATATGTAGCAGGGCGGGCTAGGAAAATGAGCCAGAACCCGTTGGATGATTTGTTGCACCGCTTTTGGTGGTCTTGTCTTGTGTTTCTTTCCATCTGAATCAAAAGGGCAGTCGATTATTGGCCGCAGGGGCATCTTGAACCAAGCACGGCACCACAACGCTGTCGATATGGCCCAATTCAGTCGCACAGTTTGACACCTGCTGTTCCTCGAATTAATCCTTCCATTGGAATTTTTGTCATTATTTGTCGGCCGTTTTTTTTTTTTTTTTCAGCGATGCAGCGCAAGGAGTGAAAGGATGATATTGTGTGTCCACAGCCGCTCCGTGCTTACGCGACACAGCATGATTGCAAGGGGCTTCCCTTCATTCCATCTGTCTCCCGGATTGTGCCGATGTAGCAGGCAGCACAGTCGTGTATTCAGCAGTCTCCAGCCGTATATAGCTTGGGGGCCGCTACCTTGTCTTCCTGGCGTGTTCATCGACGTTCAATAAGACTACTCTTGGCTGCCCGACCGAAATCTTCTCACCGAAACGAGCAAAGAAGATCCGTTCATCGTCTTGTCGACCACTTACGAGATGAAAGTCTCCGTGTTTCTTTCCTTTGCTACCGCTGCAGTTGCCGGAATTCTCGATGCTCGTAAGGGCCATTGCGGTGGTGACAATTGCGCTCGCCAGGTTACCGGGACCCGTAAGGGCCTCGGGCCGCTGTCTTCTCGCAAGGCGGACTGCTCCAGCTTCATGAGGACTGTAGTTGCACCCGAAGCTACGTATGTTTCCAACTCTCTCGTGGTGTCTTGGGGCAAAAACACTGCTTTCCAGAACAGGATATGCATCAAGTCTGGAGCTTGTTCAGCTAACACCAGCTAGGACCATTACCGTTACCGTCACTGTTGACCCCGAGGAGCCTGTCTTCTTGACAAGGCATGTCATCTACCGTGCTGCCACTGAGACTCCCACTGAAGCTCCCAGTGTGCCTACCTATGCGTCTTCTTGCAAGAATGCTCACAAGTACTCATCTGCCTGCTCTTGCTGGGGCATCACCCCTGCGATCACCTTTGGCCCTGTTCCCACCGAGACACGTACCGTCACCGTCACTCTTGACTACTGCGATGGTAATGAGGATGAGGATGAGGATGAGGATGAGGGTGAGGAATAAGTCGCGTCAGGACGTACACGAGGGCCGTTTCGTTCTGAGTGTATTGCTTTGGCTTCGAGAGGGCCAGTTGTCGCTAAGTGTCGCCGAGTTGTCTTGGGTAGAATTGCTCAGGGAGCTTTTGTGTCGACATGACCTGTAACATTAATGGACTTATGAGGCGGATATGAGGAAAGTGACGAGTCAATCGCATCTGATCTAGCACATGTATCTCGGCTCAGTAGCACTGTATCACATACATACAGAGAAGACAGACAGACAAAAAGTACAATGAAAAAAGCATTTGGGCCACTGGACCCAAATAAGGAGTTCACCGTAACATCTTTGATTGCGCTAAGATTTCAATGTGTCACTATAAGCCGGCGCTTTGATGAATTGTCTTGCCTCGTGACTTTTCTTCTATCTGGGCTCTCAACGGCGCGAGCATTGCACGTTATAAAGAATTCCAAGCGCTGTCAAAAAATTTGTCTACTGTGTCGAGTCTGAGACAAGGGGTACGGCCCAATCTTAGGGGTAGTCTTGGCCCTTGGGGTGTTGGAGCTGTGTTTCGAGTGCGAGGGAGAATGCCATGTTTGGATTGACTGCGCGTATGAGTAGTACTGGAAATATATTGGCGAGGATTTTGGCGAGGGCATCGGGTGATAGAACGCTTTGCCGCCGAGAAATTGCCCATAATAAGGGACGTGGAGCGTCTGCATCTTGCGGTCAAAGTCACTATATCGTACTCCGTAGACGGTCGTGAATCTGTGCTCACTGCGTCAGCTTCGTTTGGCCATGCAAAAAGCGACTCGACTCCTCCCTCTTTGCAAACTCGACACATCCAATGTCGGACAATGAGTGGCTGACTTGTCTCGCATACAAACATTCCCAACTGACGGGACATGCAGGAGGAATGCTGCACGTGAGGTGCCGCATGCCAGCCCCGCGAAAGGGTGTCAAATCCCTAGATCTAGCTCTTCCATCTTGAACTTCGCATTCGCACATAAGAATGGCAAACCTCTTTTTTCTCAAACCTTCAATCGAATAGTTGCAGCAATTTTGCAAGCGTTTGGCCAACGCATGAACACGATGCGAAAAAGTACGTCACAAGATGACGCGCCATGCGCAACACGGACCACACCCGCAGAGCCGGTCGACCTAGCAACAGATGTAAACAAAGCTCTGCAGCTACGGCACCTGAGCCCAACCAACCACTTCGAATCACACACATGGTACATGCAGAAGCGGCAAAGCCAAGACTACCGATTTGACGAGCACTGGACGGGCGATCATTCTTTGCGGGACGGCCCCCTTTTCAATCAAAACTAGACAGCTTTTGGGTTATTTACTCTGTTTTGGAAAGATCGCGTGGCTTGCTTGTTTCCCCCGTCTTTCCCGTTTCCCATACATCCCGCAACACGCCTTTCGCATTTTGCCTTGTGTAGAAATTCTCCGCCGTCTCCATGGCACGCAGAAGACACCGCCGAAATCACAACTTTGACATTCACGTTGATCGTTCCTGTCTAAGCGAAGCAGCAGCAGCAGATGAGACTCCTCACACGATGGATGCTGAGGATGTTGTAGTCCCCGAGGAATCGCACATGGATGACGACCACACTAAGAGTATTCTTGAAGGGGAGGAGGAATCTTTGACGGCGAATATAGGACATCTCCACCAGCAGCCTTCCGTTGAGACAGTTGTTGATGAGCCAGAGAACGATGGGGCTCAGCACGACGAGTCCCGCATCCAAGAGGATTCAGATGCAGACCAGATCGACTTGGCATCGCGCCGAGAATCAGGCGAATCGAATGATGAGGATGGTATCAAGCGCTGGCCATCACTGCGGACCGAGGCCCTGATACATGCTGCAGCGCGGGACATTGTCGACCACGTCGCCAGCCGCCCTCGCGATTCTGGCACAAGCATGACTGGCGCAGCGGACGAAGCAGACGAATTAAGCTTTATTGCCGCCGAATCCTACGCAGGTAGTCCTCGCGAGTCCTTCGGCAGTGAAGCTGCTTCGGATCTCCGCCGCATCTCCACGGATCTTGACGCAGAGCAACAATCGGCCGAGAGAGACGACGACGCCGGCGGCGACAGCAGCTCTCATCACGCACATGAGGATGACGTCTTCAGCGACAACAACAGCCCCCGAAGCTCCGTAGGGTCGGCATCAGAATCGGACCAGCACAAAATCGCACCACCGAAACCGTGGTCTGCGCGAGTTTCCGACATTCCAGATCAAGATGAGGAGTTTGTTCCGACGATTCGGGGCACGCCTCGCCCGCCGTTTCGATCGCCCTCTTCGGTACAAGCTCTGCAGATGGTATCGCCCCCTGCTTCTGTCATTGGGTCTTCGTACTCGAGCCGTCGGGCGCCCAGACGATCAATGTCTAGACTGGGCTCAAATAGCATCCCTGCGGTATATCCGCCGAAGAAAACGCCGCCTCGGTTTAGAAGGAACACGCCGCCTTTGGTGCTGTTGCATGTTACGGTGATGCCTTCTCGGTGGCCGTGGGCTCATGTTCTGCAGAATACGCATCCTGGTGACTTGAGTCCTGGTGCGAAGGCGCTTTGGGATGCCTGGACGCAGCTGCAGTATCGCACTGGGGATACGGTTTCTGCGCGAGGCATCCTCCTGCCTCATCCTCAGAACGACTATGAGGTTCTGGAAGAGCGGTTGCTTGAAGCGCTGGAGCTGCCTTTGAAGCGTAGGGCACGAATCCTGGAATGTGGCCATTATATCGGACCTTCCAATGACTTGGTGGCTGGGATGGGGGCGGTGTCTGACGATGAAGAAAGCGAGGACGATGAAGATAGTTGTGAGGATGTTGATAAGGTATCACGGCGCCAGAGTCTGGCTGATTCCACGCACTGGTGTAAGACGTGTCGCTCGGACATACGGTATGAGTCCTCTCTTGGGAAGGGCAAGGTGTTCCGGGTCAAAGTATATGCCAGCAATGGGTTGATGCGCGCTGGTGCTTGGCAGGCCTGCTGGAAGGAAATGGAGCGTGTTGATGTAGAGCTGGAGCCTGTCGTGGATGCGATGGTTCAGGAAGAGCTTGTTCACTTGGCGGCCGAGCAGCAGAGGATCCTGGATATGGAGGAGGAGGCGGCTGCTGATGCTGCTGCCGCGGCGGTCGACGAGGAGATACAGCTGAGGGAGGAAGCGGAGCAGGCTCTCGCGTCAGAGCAGGCTCTTGCGTCGGAACAGACGGATGTACCACGAGAAGAGCCCGATATGGCGACCGAGTCGTGTTCTGTCTTCGAGGACGATGGCGAGAACCCAGAAGAGGAGCGTTTGAGAGAGATCTATGGCCATCATAGCCCCGAGCCTCACGATGAGATCTGCCCACCGGGCCCTTTACCTCCTCCTCAGCAAGCCGAGTTTACGCGGCAAGAGGCCCCGTCTTCGCCCTCCGAGAGAGCTTTTGAGCATCGTCAGGAGAGACCCGAAAAGCCACGAGGTCACCACGATGGTGCATCGTTGCCGGAATTATTTCTCGAGGCACTCAAGGTGTTTATGCAGGACCAGAAGAACGTCATGATAGGACTTTTGAGTTTCCTGGTGCTGATGCTAGCCGTGAGGAGTGGTAGCTCGCAGGATCATCACGCCTTGTCTGAGAACATGGTTGTTCCGGATCCAATAGTACAGGCATCAGTCGAGACTGTCACTCAACACACAGAGACTATATCCCAGGCGACAGCGGCGGTGGATAAACTGGATGACACGGTATGGGCTTCCACGGCGGCAACACAACAAGAGAGCATGTTTGCACCCGCTGATACCTGTATGATCTGTTCCAAGGCCTTGGAGATGGCGGAGATGTCGCTGAGGGATGTTCCTACTACGACGGTGGAGTTAGTGGAAACGGTTACGAGGAGTGCTCTGACGACAGTTACGGAAAAGCTTGTGAGTACAGTTACGGAGGAGGCTTTGAGAACTGTTACGGAGACGATGTTCCAGTCGGTTACTGTTGCGGCGGGCCCTACACAGGGGGGTGTGGTTGAGGAGAGGTTTGAGGAGAAACAGTCTGTGCCTGTGGTGAGGGCTTCGGAGATGTATGCACAGGATGGGAGTCTGGATGCTGGGGTGGACATGACTTTGGATAACGTGGAGGAATTATAATGGAGGCTTCAGCAGATGGAGGGCATGAAGGAGCTTTAAGGGTTCTTCGGGCCAGGAGGGAAGCAGGTATGATGAGCAAATATTTTTTCTTTCTTTTTCTATTTCGACATGACAATCACGGGTTCATGAATTGTGCGGTTATTGGGGGACAGAGCATGGGGTCAGTTTGGATTGAGGGAATGGATGATGGATGTCTATATGTATAGGGGGACGAGAATATGAATGGATGTAGCTTAGAATGAAGTATAGTCGATATTTTGCATGTGCAATGGAAGATGATGAGTACACATACCTGACCATTTATTACGTGCAGAGAGTTGGCGGGCTGCGAAGAGTTCAAATGAAAAGGGCTTTGATCTCGTTGTGTAGAGTACCATGACAGCGTTCTCTTTCGCTTAGGTGGTGGAGGCAAGTGTATTTTCTTTGGCAACATACCTGCTGACGGCCTGCAAGATGAGAGGAACTCAAATGCAGAGTCCTCACAATGCTGTCTGCCAGACATGGAAAGAGGCAAGTATATCTGAGTACATGTAATGTAGCCATAGCTTTTATCAACGTTGTTGACGGCCTGGGAACGTTGGAACGAACAGCCTTTCTCACTGTCTAGATTACTACTACGTACCATTCATTGACGGCTAAACCTCAATAACAAAGGGTATTTGCTTTGTAAATCACCATAACAAGACTACCAGGCTATGAAGGTGGGAAAACGAACAAAGAGCATGGATACTAATAGAAAAAACAAACCACCCTGCTTTTTGCTGCCAAGCCGCTCCCCGGCTCATAACTGAATAGCAATGTCCATACACTCAATTCTCCATTCCCTCTTGCCCAGCCACGTCCTCAACCACTCAAGCCCCAATCCAGTCCACTCAGCCCTCTTAGCCGCAATATCATCCGCAGCCGCGCCAGCCAGCGCCTTCGCCATATCCACCACCGTCGCGTTGAACAAGGCCGCCGCGTCTACTTCATCAGCGCTTCTCGTGACGGCGCCGGCGGTATCGACCTTTGGAGGACGCGGAAGAAACCAGTTGCTGCGGACGTCCAAGAAGCACCTGTCGGACCAGTTGCACGAGGTGAAGAAGAGTATGAGGAGTAGGATCGAGCAGTACACGCAGGGTCGATTGAGGAAGTAGGTGCAGATGAAGAAGAGGAAGATGAAGGCGGGAGAGGCGTTTGTCGGGATGAAGAGGAGGGGGAGCCAGCTATGCAGAGAGAGAGAGAGATTAAAGTTAGTGAAGGCTTCTTCGATTTGACGATGCTTCTCGAGGAGCGGGCAGGGGAGCCGGGGGCATGTGGTACTTGCCTTCTTAAGCAAAACATTGTGGATGGTGATTCGGCGGACGAGGCGCGAGGCGTTGGGCTCGATCTTGACGGGGATGCATGCGCGGTGATGACATGTAATATTGTATGAGAATGGTGAAGGGGCTTTGCGGACGCGAAGGATCTGTTCGATTTTCTGCCGTCGATCCGGGCGATTGTGGTCAGTGGTGTGTATGTATGTATGTACCTGTAGGCTGTCGGAGTCTCGGAGAGCGTTGGTGTTCACTGTTGACAGGTTGCTGTCGGGTTGCTTGACGCGCAGAACGGCGATACGCCGGTGATGGTTTCGTGGAGCTTTCAACGACGATGCGGTCTACCGTTACCTATCGTGACCCGTGGGTGTGCCTGCATGATCGCGCCCATCGATAAGCGCTCATGGTTGGGCCTTTTCGGAGGTCATTGGCTTGCATGACAGGGACAGTGAAAAGTAGCTAGAATGCACTGTGTGATATGCACTGTGCGTTGTCTCTTGGTCTGCAAAGTCGACAAGTACTTCTTGCATTTCGTGCAGTTGGATCGCGTACTGGCTTGCCTCATTTTCTCTCTCGGTTTTATTTCTCTTGAGCTTAAACAGGCGTGAGCGAGCGAGTAATGGGCGCCGAGTGAGGGATCATCGTTAAATGAGGCATGTATAGAAACACTAGGTGCACTACAGATGTATGGGACATATTGGGGTTACAGTGAGTTGCCTTAAGCTATGTATGTATGAAACGCTTGATTTTCTTGTTCAGAAGCATATGTTTCTATCGATCGAGGGTGAATGAACGATCTGACGACGAGTGTGATGAACGAGGTGATGAATGCGGTGAATAAGTGAGCATCATGTACATGTGTGTTACTGTACAGTGTACATACATATCACATCGACAAGTCCTTCACCATCACCTCCGCTACCGACGCATGCGACATGTACCTATTGAACCATCCGATAGATGCGCGGCGAAGGCTCAAAGTATGCATCTCCATGACTGCATGCTGGTGACTCGTCCTGAGGACTGTAGGCGCCGTTGTTGGGCATTGTTTTGCTGCTGGTCAGCTGCTGCATGAGGAACAAAGAGTCAGCGGCGGGGATCGCCCTCTTTCCGTGGCCTTCTTTTCTTTCTTGGCATTGCTGACCGCTCGATCTGTTTGTCACTTTGTCACTTTGTACCCTTTGCAAGTTGGCAACCTTTTTGGTCCGTTTGGGCGGTGCCAAACTGAGAGGCGGGGAACGCGAGCACGCGAAAAGGACCCAAACTTTTCTTCCCTTTCCGGCCGCTGCGGTTCCTCCTCCTCTTCTTCACCTCCAACGCAACCTCTGACAATAGCAAAGTCGCAATCGCCATCGCCATCGGCACACAACGCTTCGACGCATTCGACGACTGCCTGTTTGAGAGCATCCTCTGTTGTTTATTCCTTTACTCTCTTATTCATTTATATCTGCTGTCCGTCATCTTCGTCGCCTAGGCGCCGCCTTACCCGAAGCTGCCACGCAAGTCTGCCTTCAGCTGAATCGACTGCATCACTGGTGGCCTGCCCTTTTATTCACTGCCGCGCCCACGGTCGTGCCATAGGGTGCTGACGTGCCGCGTTATAATCTGTCTTCGCTTTCTGTCGTCCCT
Organism: Claviceps arundinis; assembly: GCA_018360175.1. NCBI lineage: Eukaryota > Fungi > Ascomycota > Sordariomycetes > Hypocreales > Clavicipitaceae > Claviceps > Claviceps arundinis. The sequence continues at coordinate 61,591 of SRPS01000079.1, read as the reverse complement.
TCTGAACGAGCTCTGACGCTCTGCATCCGCGAAGACCTATGGATATTCCTCCTCCTGCTCCGACGCCACCGCCCCTCCTCAGGACCAACAGGATGGCTTCCAATGCTGAACGCACTGCCAATTTGCTGAACCTGCTTAAGTTCAGCAATGCACCGAGTAGCTCAAGCTCCCAACAGCAACAGCCAACGCAGCCTCAGCCGCCGCTCGACCGCCAACATTACCCACACTCATCACGTCAATCTAGCTACTCGCAGGCTCACTTTCCATCGCCGCCTACTCTTCTTCATCAGCCGGCACCCGCCGGTGCTGATCCAAAGGGTCTACTGGCTGCATTGATGAGAGGTGCGTCTCACGAAGGCGAAGAGCCCAGACAGACTTCGACTGCTCCCCATGCTTCCCACTCGACCCAGCCCGTCGAAACCAAGGCCTTTGGAGATGGCCCGCCGCCTTCCAACACAACGTCCTTTTTACTCAACCTGCTGAATCGTCCGAAGCCCAGCCAGACTAGTTCGGCTGAGAAAACTGAAGAAAAGTTGGCATACGCACGAGCTTATATCGCTGCTACGCGGGCTGCGGGGGCTGCGGAGTCGGAACCTCTTCATTTCTCTCAATACCAGCAGCAGCCTCATCAGCAGCCTGAGGCTCAGCATTTCCCCCAAGGTGCCGAGTCCGTTGCCTATGCCAATACGCCGACCCATGCTGCTACTGACCATGAGTCCCATTATCCTGCGACACATATTCAAGAACCTCCCGCCGACGGTTCTGCATTGTTTCAGAAGGTGGCCGGCAGTCTGCCCAAGTCATCGCCAAAGCCTCTTACGACTCAGCCAGCTGGTCATCGTGGAGTTCCTGCGCAGTCTTTCCAAATCCTCAAAAAGGATCATTCCTCTCCTCCTGCTTCCCACAGCCCAGAGCAGTCCCGTTCAGCTGCAGACGATCGCAGCCCTATCGTTAGTCCCCTCGGGCAAGCTCGTCGTGTGAATTCCCGTACACCATCCCTGCACATACACCAATCGAAGCGACAGGTGGCGAAACAGTCCCCTCCAACGGGAGCCGATGACTCCATGACAGCGGCCGAATCCAGCAAAGAGGCAGTTGCCGACGCTGTTCACGACATTGCGGAAAAGGCCGACATGGATGCTCAAGAGGCTCTTGAAAGAGCTGAGCACGGACGTAAACATACATCCGCTGTTGTTGATGCTGCGGAGAAGAAAATCTCCCCCGGTCCGGAACGTCCTCGGGAAAAAGCTGCTACTTCTACCGTTCAGGCCATCGAGGAGCGGATTATTCGAAATATCCGTGGCGGGAAGCGCATTCCCGTTGGATCACGCTCACCCGAAGGTACTGCGCTTAAGAATGCCTCCGACTCGGGCAACGCTATTGGTGATCAGACGCAGGACTTGGCGGACTTAGCAGACTGCTGGGAGAGCGCTGACCAGGAAGAGATCGTTGTCATTGAGGAGAATGAGGCACAGCCTGTTCGAGTGTACAACTTCCCAATGAAGCCTTGGATCTCGATTTCTTTGCAGGAAGAGCTCAATGTAGTACGACCCGAGTTTCGCGACGAGTCCATCATGGACATTGCCCGCCTCAAGAAGGAGTTTGATCAGATCGATCGCAACCTCTATACTGCCTCACAAACCTACATGACATATGGGATGTCCAGGCAGGGCGGTTTGCGTGTCATTCGTCAAGACGATGGCAAGGACGCAAAAGTCTTCAGCGACACCAAGGACAGGATCTTCAATGTAGTCATGTCGGTGACGCCCTCGGAAGACGTCAGCGTCCAGCGAGAAGCCATCATCGGCACGGGTATCAGCGGCACCGTCTACTGGGTGCAGATCAAGGATGGCGAGAAGGACCGCATTGAGGATACACACTTGGAACAGTATGGATTCGCTCTTCCTCCCATCTCGTCGCACGACGGCGACGCCCCTGGTGGAGTGCTTAAGACCAGAGCTCGTGCCTCCACGGCCCATCCCGAGTTCTTCGCAGTCGGTCGCGGTAAAGCCATCAACTTTGTTTGGCCCTCCTACATTCTCCAGAACAAGCTGTTCAAGGTTGGCCATGATCGGGTCGTCGATACCGAAGCTCTTCTGAAGCAAAGCTCCCTGAAGATCAACACCGGTAAGGCTGGCAAAGACTTCACCTTCAGCCAGGACGATACCGTCGTTGTGTCCCTTGATAAATCCGGTCGAGTCAAATTCTGGGATGTACGAGAGCTCACCGCCGCCCACCAAGATTCCGACCCGCGATTCCCCCTGCCTGCCCACTCATCCTTGGAAATCAAAGAGCCCTTGTTGACCTTGGCCACGACGCCCGAGGGCGAGAAGACTTGGCCCACGTCGGTTTTCTTGCTGGACAAACAACGGCCTTATCAGAAACGAGGCGCCCTTCGCTACATGATTGTCGGTATGAAACAGAACCACACTCTGCAGCTTTGGGATCTCGCACTCTGCAAGCCGGTCCAGGAACTCAATCTTCCACACAGCAAAGAGTCGGATGCCGTCTGCAGTGTCATGTATCATCCAGAAAGTGGTATGATTGTCATTGGCCATCCGACCCGCAACTCGATCTACTTTGCCCATCTCTCTGCTCCCAAATACAGCATGCGCAACGTTTCTCAGGCGGAGTACATGCAGCGAATTATTACTCAAGACTCTTCCATTCTACAGCCGGATAGTACCGCTGTAATTAGTGGAGTCCGGGAGTACTCGTTCGCCAACCGTGGGATTCTTCGTAGCCTGGATATTCTGGGCTACCCGGCCATGGTGCAGGATCACCACGAGCCCACCCTGTTCGAACTTTACGCGATGCATTCCAAGGGCGTTGCCTGTATTCTTGTCAAACAACGCGAGTTGGGTTGGTCCAAGGACAACAGAGTTCTCGATCCCGTGGACGGTGTGGAAGAAGGCTTTGTGGCAATTTCCAAGATCAAGGTACCGTCGCAGCCCACGGAGCTCTTCAGCAAGGGCTTCGACAAGGATCTGGCTTACAAGGATGTTACCGCACGTCCTGCCGCTGGAGAGGCGACTCGGCAGCTTACCCCTACCGACACCGAAAGCACCCAGCGCGCTTCTGGCTCGGCCTCGGCTGCGGCTGCGGCTGCGCCTAAGCCTGCGACTGCTCCTACGGCTGCCCCTACGACTGTCGCTGTTCCCAGCAATTCCCCTCCAGTAAATGCAAAGAGCGGGCCCAAGGAGGCAGGGCCTTCCCTTCAGGTGCCCGCCGAAAAGCCCGAGCGCAGGTCTCGAAAGAGAAAAGGCAAGGAACCGGAATCCGTCTACAACGCAAACGCGAGTTCTTCTCGTGCCGGTGGCGGTGCCATCGCCATCGCCAGTGGAAGTGGAAGTGGAAGCGGTAGTTCTGGTGCAGGTGCTCAGTCCGGCAGGGCAGAAACTGTGAACAAGCTTGCCAACAACGGCGAATCTGCAGTTTCAAATGCTGTCTCGGCCGCGGCGCTTGACTCTGCCATGAACACAGTTCAGACACGATTGACTGCTGCGGTCTCAGACACGCTCAAGTCATCGCTGAAGAATCTTCAGGGCAAGATTGATGAAGGTGCAAGACTCCGCGACGAAAACTTCAACCAGCACCAAATCAAGCTCCTGGACATGGTGTCAGAGGTGCTCAATGAGAACACGCAGAAGGTGTTGGAAACCTTGATTCATCATCAATTCACAAAGTTGGTGATACCTGCTATTGGCGACAAGGCTACCAAGGCCGTCTCGGACGTCCTCCAAAATAAGCTTCAACCCCATATTGCATCGACCGTTCAGAAAGAGATTCAGTCCTCTCTTCCTCGCGCCCTGACCCAATCTCTTCAATCAGCCGATCTCGTCTCGACTGTTGCAGACCGTGTAGGCAAATCCATCAACTCGACGTTGCAGCAGGAAGTTGCCACGACGCTCACCCAGCGTCTCACGCCGACCTTTAAGAATCTTGCCAGGCAGTCCGCCCAGCAGGCCGTCAAGGAAGTCCATCAGCAATACCAGGACGGGCTAGAAAAAATGCAGGCTCAACACGCTGCTGACAGTCATAAAATCGATCAGCTGCTGACTTGTGTTACTGGTCTGACCGATATGGTTTCCACGATGGCTGCCTCTCAGGCCTCGCTCCAAGCCGAAGTTCTCAAGCTGAAGCAACAGCAGTCGGCTCATGAACTACCGGGCTTCCATGCACTCTCCGCCAGAGATGACGTCGGCGACGGTAGTGGCCTCGGATCTCGGGTTTACGGTCCGCTTACGTATAACAACGGCGCGGTTCCCGTCCCCCATCCCCAATCGAGCGTCGCAAGTCGTCAATCTAGCCATGTTCCCAGCCAAAGCTACTACAAACAGGCGCAGCAACAACGCTTTCAACAGCCGCAGCAACACTATCAACAGCCACAGCCTCCGCAACATCAATATCAACAGTACATGGCTACTAGCCCCGAGTATATGCGCGGTGGCCAACCCTTGGGCAGCAGTCCTCGGTCGTCTGTCCCTGTAACTGACCTCGCAGTCACAAGCAAGATCAGTGGAGTTGCCGGAGCATTCGCGTCGCAGGTGAACAAGATGAATGCTGAATCTGAGCACGATATCCAGCGGCGTGTCCAGATCATGGAACAGGCCATCAAGGAGGACCGCCTTCAGGATGCCATGATCCAGTGGATCCAGAGTGGTTATGCGCAGGAGATTTTTGAGAGATGCCTCAGTTTGCAGCATCCCAGTCGCTTCGAGCACTTGCCGCCGATTTTGCTTCTTGTTGTGATTGCCACGATTGCCAATTTCCTTCGTCTTACGATGTACCTCAAACAGGAGATTGACTGGGTTGAAATGGCCGTCAGGACCTTCGCTGACAGCTTGGCCGATCTCGTAAGTGTGATTTGACACCTCGGCATCCCATGTAGATGTGTAAGCAAGGATTCGTTGAAGCTGACTTTTTGAACAGGATCCAGACCAGGAGGGCTATCGCGACATGATGGGTAGTGTATCCCACACGCTTGAGTTGCTTATGGAGCGACTCAGGCCCTTGATTGCCGGGTACGACACCAGCTATCCCGTTGATCCATGGCTGGCTACTGTCGATAAAAGAAAGATGGAATGGGTGTTGCAATGTGCGCAGAGCATTCTGCAGACTCTTGGAATCTCAAGACCATGAGTAGGTGCAGATGCGCGGCGGGCCAACTGTTTTTCGTCTTTCTAGTTTTCACTTTTCATGTTTTTCCACTGTTCTATGTACGCAAGGTACACACAAGCCGAGCCGGAGTTGGGTGCAAATGTGATGCACGTGGATATCTATATCTTTGGCCAGAGACGGACACGGACAGCTCTCTGTGATATATGCAATGTTTGCTACTTACTCTGTTTGATGCTTGTTACTTGGTTCTCTACGTACCTTTTGGCTTTAGTTGACTGTTTTTCTCATCAGATTTTGAGCTATTTGATTGACCTTGTTAATGTCTGTAAAGCCAAAATGAGGAAGTTTGGGGTTATGGTTTTTGCCCGTCTGGTGAACGATGGTTGCTTTCCAGAAGGTGATGGTTTGAGAAAGAGGGAATGGATCTGAACGCGACCACATTTTGATGATTGGAATAATGTAACTTCCGAATGGTTTGCATTTACCTGTTTGTAAAGAAGGTGATTCTGCGCGGGCCACGGGAACTTGGTTGCCGGACGCTTTATTTGATGATGTAAAGACATGGCAGAGTGTATAGTCTAGGGTTCTTCACTTTGAAGGTCTTCACGTCTCCAAACATGGGGACTAGCCAACTAGAAAAGTGTTGTCTTCATGATATAGAGCTGGTATGTACATGTTTCATCTGTCCAGTGTGACAACTTCAGCACGCTTGGAGCAATATTTCAACAGCTATCAGTTACCAGCGACCCTTTCGCGTGTTTCCTGGTGCTGTACCATCCTTAAAATGGATCTTCAATTCTCGTAACCTCGTTTTTCTACAAGTCCGTCTCTAATCCGTCTTTCTCTACTGGAGCAAGTGAAACCCATGAGTGAATGTATAAAAAAAATGAGTGATAGGATACAACCTATCTAGTTTGTCAGAAAGACAATCTCCCACGCCCACGCCCTCTGCCCTCCCCTCCTCAGTCTCACTCATGATTCATCCCTTGACTCCCCCATCCCCTTCAGCAGGCACCGTAAAAGACAACTCTCTATAGTACCGCCCCTTCTCAATCTTCTCCACCGCCTGAGCCTGGAACGACTTGATCGTCCCTACCCAGGTCCTGAGCTTCGCGGCACAGCTCGGCGTCGTGTTGATGATCTTCTCTTCGACTTGTGCCAGGAGCGGGATGTAGGTCCGGAGGCAGATGACGAGGTAATTGCACCAGGAGCCCTTTGTGCCGGAAGTGTAGCAGTTTGCGGCGAGGTCTATGGGGAGCCGGGTCTGGCTTCTGTAGAACTATAGGAAGAGTGAGACTGTGAGTGTCAAAGACAAGGATGAGATCATTATTGAGTGATAGTCGTGACTCGTGTGTGACTACATGGTCCCTGGAGGATTGCTGCGTGATGAGACGGAGGGAGGACTGTATGTAATTGAGCATCTCGTGGTGATACGCACGTTCTTGTAGAAATAGTCACATGTTGCTTGCTCCGCGCTCCCGTTTAGTCCGCTGGGGAGCTGCGGAAAGTTCTTGTTGGTCCGGTTCAGATCCTGAATGAACTTGACGTAGTAGCGAACGCTGCCCTGTTTTTATAAAATAAAGCTACACGTCAGTATGTGTGTAGTGAAAGGGTTTTGATGTGAAAAAGATAGCTACGGAACGGCACATGGCGACGCATCAAACGGGGAGCATGAGAACATGGCACTTTCTGCAGAATGTACGAAAGAGGCCCACGTACTTTGTATTGACGATCAAGATTAAAGTCCATAGGCCCAGATGTCTGCTCGGACAGACTCCGACTGGTATCCGTGATGTTGGTCAATATGTTTAGAATTGGATTCGTCGACTTGGCGGTGATGGCAACGCTGCTGGCCAGCACTGCCGGGAGGCCGAGCAAGAGAGTTGCTGGGAGCAAAAAGGGGTGCATCTTGGATAGGATGAGGAAGAAGTGTAGAGAAGAATGACGAGACGATGTAGTCTATAGTCTGGAACTTGTTCTTGCTTCCTGACGCTGTTGGATGTCGTTTGCTGGAGGGGCTGGCGCTGAAGGGGAAGGAAGTCTAGAGTTATATACCCATGTGCAAAGAAAGTATCAGTTAGAAAACATCGGCCGGAGAAAACGCTCCATTCCCCACTCGCCTGTCTCTCAAAATGAGTTCATCTCTCTTGAGGTGCAGATGTAGATAGATGCAGATGGAGATGATGCAGCATCTCCGCAAATGGAGCCCAAGACACCGTAAACTAGGCATGTCTCTAAAACATGGCGGCCAGAATATGCCGCATCGTGGTGACAAGGCTTTCAATATTTCACTTTCACATCTCTGGTTTCAATTCCTGTTTTGAGAATGCTTACGAAGCCGAGGAGAGGAGAGGAAGATTCCGCGATGCGTCGATGGAGTGCGTCGATGCGTTAAGTAAGTATCTAGATACCACATCTTCGGGCAGTGGAAAATGTCGCGGAGACAAAGTTCGATGGAAACGGTGCACAAGAAGCGAATAAACAGGCGGGGAAAAGAAAAGAGAGAGGAATGAAACATAAAAGCCATGTACGTATGTACTCCTCTCACGCCGTTAAAACCGAGGGTGTGAATCGTGATCCACGAATGGAGACAAATTTTCATGCAGAGTCAGACAAAGTCAGGTACAAAGGCATTACTAAAGCCGAGTGAGTTCATTGAATTTTATAACAGCCTTCTTTTCCTTGCAATCACAGTTGAGGTTATCATGCTGTGCAGTCTTTGAGTGGGACTGCGATTCTTGAATGTGCTTCTTCGAACAAGCCTCTATCAGATTTATACACAATTATACACAAAATTCTTGCTGGGTATTCCGATATCCTTCGAAATTATGCCCCAACCAGGTACCAAGTCAAAGGCATCCACAACCGACAGAACCCCGCTGGTCCGACGAAGAGGCGCTCTGCCTGCTCCATCTACTGTTTGAAGCTTGACGAAATGAACAGCTCAATGATGATAAGATCAGTGTTCTAAGAGAGGTTTTGAGAGCTTCATTCCTTCTTTTTGCCAAACCTTACTCGCGATTGAGAACCGATGTGCATAGATACTTGAAGAAGGTCTGGCGAGCCATTCGAGCGGCAGAGTCAAGATCCGGCACAACTTACTCCGTACGTTAAAGACTCCTGACCGGAAAGGTTCACATGAGCGATCGACCCATTCAAAACTGGAAAAGCTTTACATTAGCGCTCTATTTAATGGTTTGAGCGCTCATGTGAACCTTGCCAGTCTCTTCATAATAAGTTGTGCCGGATCTTGATTCCGCCGCTCAAGAAGCTCGCCAACAAGCCTGCTTCGAGTAAACATATCGGTTCTCAATCGCAAGTATGGTCCACGATAATGTGTTGTATATGAAGGTGATTGCTGCCGATGAATGTCGTCATGGTGGCGTTGGTCTTTGTCTGTAGTCCGCGGGCTGAGTTCATCGGCACTTTTTACTGAACAAGAACGACAGGCAAGACGAGAAAGCCACGAAAGGACGAAATGGGTCAACGCGGAGATATTTACAGCAGGTGCTCTACACTAGACTGCAAATCAGGATCCTTTTTGTTTAAAGAGTGCTTCCTAGAGGCGGTCCACCCGAGATCTATGTGTAGAGCATTGGGAACTCCTCTCGTATGTCAATAATCAAGATTCCAAGTCCATTCTACCATGCCGACTTGCAGGCCCAGCATCTCGTTATCTCGCTTGTAACGCTCGCAACCCAGCCAGTCCACGACATGTCCCATGGACCATCACCCCCTTGCAATCTTGCAGTCTCCGCCAGACAGGCCGATTGTGCGATGCACGTCTGGAAACAACATTTCTCTGCGATGAACGAATACTCATAAACATGACAAAAGGATTCATCCTCTAGCTCGACAGGCGGCGACAGAACTGTGAGCCTGTTGCGAGAGCCCGTGTCCGGGTAGAAGAGCTCTCTGGTCTGTACGTCTGATCGGCCATTGTCCTAGATATTTCGACATTTTCTTCCAGTCTTCTGTTTTGACCGATTAGCGAGCTCTATGTACGTCAAGGCGGAAGACGTAGCTTGCAAATCGATCAAAGCAGAAGACTGGAAAAAAATGTCGAAATTTCTAGGACATGGCCGGTCGGAGCTACAGACCAGAGAGCTCTTCTACCCTGGCAAGGGCTCGCAACAGGTTGGCCAGTCCTGTCGCCGCCGTGCCGACCTTCTCATCGAGCTAGATGACGAATCCTTTTGACACGTCCATGAGCACGTCGTTTAACGCAGACAACGTCATTTCCAGACGTTCATCGCATAATCGGGGCTTGTTTAGGTTGACTTCTGTCATATGATTTGCATGGCCACCACAGATATATTGAGCTCTTATAGAAGGAACATCTTGCCCCGTTTTGAAAGTCGTGATCGAGCGTAGTGTGGCTTCGGCAAAGCCCAGAGCAGTCAATAGTGACTCCGGGAATTCAGGAGAGCCGTTAAAGTAGAATTCCCGACACCGGGTGAAAAGTCTGTGAGTAGAATGTGTAGCCTCGGCCTTGCATCTTCGGTCGCTGGGCTTGGTACTAAGCCTCTTGGCTGATAGGAACCAAGTTGCAACGCGGTACGCGCAAGGCCGGTTACACGATCTACTCACGGCAATTTTACGTCAACGGCTCTCCTGACTTCCTGGAGTCACTCTTGACTGCCAAAGCCGTAAGGCCTAGAAGGCATCGCGGCAGCTGAGAATGGTGAAGCTGGGAAGTAGACAGAAATCAATTAATCTCGGGGCGGCCAATGGAGATTCGAGTCGGTCGGCATTTGAAGCTGCGATCGAAGCTTCGTGCGCATTGCCCTCTGCGACCGATTGTTGTGTTGTGAACTGGTGAAGAAATGAGGGTTTTTCTGGATGGGGGTCCGGGGACACCCATCAGCGACATGTACCTATGTACATATGTATGTATGTACATAGGTCTTGGTTGTCACTGGTCAGACGTCAGTGTCTCTTCTTGGTTGGCAACTTGGCATGCGATCCGGTGGGCCAGAAGGTTCTAGATGGTTGCCAGAGTTCTGTGGGTACCAGGTGCATCCACCGTCCTCCTCTATTTTCTATAGGTACCTCTTGTTATGTACATACACCGTATACCTAACATACATATGTACATAGGTAGGTAGGTACATATGTATGTACCAACTTCTGCTTTTGATGAGGGGTATCCCTGTCGGGCGCCGTAACTTCCGCTAGGCCCCTGTTTATACCCCTCCCTGCTGGAACTTGGCAGTTGTCCACGAAACTCTACGATCTATCGCTTCACGATCGATGCTTGATGCATAAAACCGCAACACCGAACATAATTACCTTGATGAGCGTGCTTAGAGGACTCTCTGTACACCGCCTGCCATATCAAATACACACGTGAAGACTTTTGACTCTTGAGGAGTTGAAAATACCATATTCTGTCCACCATTTGAAGCCGTATTTGCCCCGTTCCCGGCCGTACCTCATCACAATGTCAAACACACAAGCGACCAATTTCTCGCAGCTTCCTAGCGATCCAGAAACACCGGCAACACAAAGAGCAGGCACCTGATCCAAAGAGGATACATTCGAGCTCCTAGAACAGCTCCTGGAGGCACGCCGAAACAGAGAGAACCCGAACTCATCGACATTGAAGAGGCATGGAAGCCTCATGCAGAGGATTTTCAAAGATTGGCCTATTGTGCCGTGATACCTTCCGCCTCTACCATGACGACGAGGTGTTTTCAAATCTCATTACGCCAGGGAATTCCGTCGTGCTTGTCACGCACTCGCTTCGCCTTCCACCCAAGCGGATCTGATGGGTGCAAAAATCATCCGGGATGTTTTCGTATATACACGGCTAGCGGTGCGATCCTTGGGGCCAAGGAACTCTCTGTTTCGGAGCATCTCCAGGAGCTCGAACGTGTCTTTTTTGGATCAGGCGCATCCTCTTCGTGGTGCCGGCGTTGCCGAGTCGCGAGACAGTGGTACTTGTGTATCTGACATTGTGATGAGATATGGCTGGAAATGACAGAAAAAACAGTTCGGGATGGATTTGGTCCTGTCCTTCTGGATCTGGAACTAATAAAGGTACTTTGACTTAAGTGCCCTCAGGAGTCAATGGGGTCGTTATGAGTCCATGACTTCAACACGGAGGTATGAGGTATGTACCTACCACGATTGAGGCATCTCCGCCCAAGCTCACAACACATGATTTGCAACGTCTCCAAACAGAGAGTAATAAGCATCTCTTTACTACAATCAGAGAGCTCAGAGATAGACGCATGCCTCATCTTTCTACAGACACAATTCAGAGACACCTTGAACACTGGCATCATGCATTGCAAAGCCTTACAAGTTTACAACCCTAAGATCCGACCGATGATGATGTCTGAAAATCAAGAATCAAGGCCAGCTTTACTACTGAAAAGCATTACTTTACGCCTTTTTTCTTCATCATCGTCATAAATGAAAGTCAGATTTACTAATTAGTGGGCTTTAATAGCACTAGAAATCCGGCCGTGAAAGCTGCGCCGTTGTTCCACAACGTGCATCATTGATCAATGAGCGTCAATTACCCCGTCAACTCCCAAGGTGTCCTTCATGCTGTGGATATATCCCCCCCATCTCCCTCAGCAGGCACCATAAAGGGAAGCTTTCTGTAGTAGCGCCCAAGTTCGATCCTCAACACCGCCTGGCCCTGGAACAATCTGATGGTACCCATCCGGAGCCTTTGCTCGATGGCACAGCGCGGAGTCAAGTTGACTATTTTCCGCTCAACCTGCTCAAGGATGGGGATGTAGGTGCGGAGGCAGATGACTAGGTAATTGCACCAAGCGCCCTTTATGCCGGAAGAATAGCACTTCGCCGCGATGTCATTAGGGAGGCGAGTCTGGCTTTTGTAGAACTACAGAGGGGGCGGGGAGGTCAGTACAAGGCTCAAAATTCCGTCGCAATGTACGCAGAAATCTGTGGGACACAATGGTAAAAGAGGTCGCTTGGACGCACGTCTCTGTCGAAGAAGTCACATGTTGCTCGCTGCTCGCTCGCGTTCAGCCCATTGGGGAGCTGTGGGAAGTTGTTGTTGGTCCTGTTCAGATCCTGTATCAACTTGACGAAGTAACGGACGCTGCCCTATTTTAAAAAGAAAGACACGTCAGCATGTGCATACGGAAAGTTGTTTGCGCGATACATAGGCTAATAAACATGTGCAGTCAAATGGCAACGCATCAGACAGGGGCTTGGGAAATGACGGTTGCTCCAGAGCGGACAACGCACTTTGTACTGGCGATCGAGGTCAATGTCCATAGGCTCGCCCACCTGCTCGGACAGACTCTTACTTGTATCGGTGATGTTGGCCAAGATGCTGAGAATTGGGTTCGTGGATTCGGCGGTGGGGGCGACGGCCCTGGCCAGGACTCCTGGGACGCCGAGTAGAAGAATTGCTGGGACAAGAAGGGAATGCATTTTTGGACAAGTCGAGTGGAGAAAAGCGATAGTACGATGCAATCTGCAGTCTGGAATCTTTCTTTTATCTCTGTCGGAGTATAGATTGCTTGGGTGGTCTTTTTTGTGCTGAAAGAAGAATTCTCTAGCCATATATATACCCACGAAAACGATGGATACGCCGCGAAATTCTCAAAGAACCCAGAATGTTGACCACCCGCTCTCTTTCTGTTCATCACTGTGAGATCATCCATTTCGGAATGTAAACGCCAATACTGATGCGGATTTGATTTGTAGATTATCTCCGCAACGAATCCCATGACGCAGTGGATTGAGCACATCTCTGAACCATGGCGGTCAGATTATGTCACACTGTGGTGGCAAGTTTAGGATATTCCACGTCGTATTGGCTTCAAAGTCTAACTTGAGAGCGAGAACCTCGCCGTTCAGGAGGAAAGTGAGATACATTCCAAGTTTGAAGTCATGGACGCCACAGCTTTGCTGGGCCGGACAGTGGAGGGCCCAGGGGCATCGCAGAGGAATTGGACAAGGTAGAAGGGGATCAGAGGATAGGTAGGAAAGGCACGTCGCACGAAGAGGAGCAATAAGGAGAGGACAGGAAAATAGTAAAGACAAGATCAAAATTGGTGAACAAGACTCAAGAGTTGAAGAGGAGCAAGAAACGCAGGAAGTCAAGGATGAACATGGAGAACAACGCAAGTTGTCACACCACTCCAGCTGAGGATTCATAAACGGGCAGTTTCACGCAAAGAGGCATGTACTCAAAATGCCACGCATGTATGAGTATCAGAGAATGCTAAGACGCGGACCAAGTTCCAACTTCCAAGCCCGAGGCTGGATATTGAACGTCAACCGTCGTGATTCGTGCGCCAGTAAAGTCTGGCATTTGCGTTGTATTTACTTTCCTCAATCGAATCCTCTTCCTTCTCTATTCTAATCTTGTACGAAGTACATCTAAGTTCTGGATATACCATATGAGCGGGAGGAGCTCCATCCGGATTTCGCAGCTCCCCCTCTTTTTTCGCTCAAGCTTTTCTTTCGTCTTGGTTGTCTTGCCATCCGGTGACGTTTCATATAGTTATGCGACAGTCTTCTTTAGATCAAAGGCCTCAGAGCAATTCGTCGAGGTCAAGAGGCATTCCATTTCAAGGCATATTCAGTCCACGAGGTCACCGTAGCCCCCATTACCCCCATAGTTCACGGCCATCAGCAGCGACGGCGCGAGAGCTTTATTAAGGATGGTACATAAAGAATGCGGGGCCCCCCTCCGTATTGTAAAAGCCTAATAAAGGTACCTTCCGTAGAGAGGCAAACAAAGAATGTAAATAGACTAAAGCAAAACCTTAAATTGACTTACATCCCCAAACCGCCCTCTCAAACGCATCACGAAGGGTTTCAGCAGCGCCACACTGACCGGCTCCAGCTTTCGACGGCAACTTTGGTCCGCACGGCAGCGCTGACACCCGACGTCCTCAAGCCGCGCAACGTTCCAAAGCCTGGTGGATCAACAAGCGTCGATTCGCAAATCTGATGCCTGTACCGATGCCAATGTTAATGTACATACCGGCATATCATGTCTCTTGCTTGCTTCTGCACACCAGCCCGCCATGCGAATACCCCAATCCCTCCGCGCAATCCCCCTCCCATTGATTCTGCCGTCCTCGCCAGCTGCTGTACTTGCTCGTCATGTGCAAAAGTGCAAAACGGCACTAACCTCGACCAGCGATGTCTCGTCCGTCGTCGGAAGTACCAGGTCCTCCTGCTTTGGCACCTACTAGGGACTGCCCGCGCTCATCCTCGCTTCCAAATTCCAAAGCACCTGCGACTAAGCCCCCAGCTTCACCAAGCAAGGGCGTTTCGACGACTCAGACGACCTGCATTCTGCGGTATATCCGGAATAAAGCCTTTTCTTTTCAAGGACGGGTGGACTATCGAGCTTAAGAAATTCGTGCCACTGGCGGCTCACCTGGCCGAACTTTTCGAGGGACTCGGCTGTCAGGCGCTTCATCATTATGCCCTTGGTGACGCAATATCGGTCCGCTGGTGTCGTTGTCCAAGTGGCGGCTGAATCGTCTGGATCCTCGTACCGCTCCGGCTCGTCCTCGTCCTCGTCCTCGCCATAGTAGTCCCCTTCACCAAAGTCGGCCTTCGCGGCATCGGATTGGTGGACATGCTTCTTGCTGATGGCGATGGAGATGTGCCACCAGTCTGGGAGGGTGATTTTGACGCCCATGTGGCGGTGTGTGTGCTCTTCCATCGCCGTGGATATCCTGCTGCTACTCCAGGGGCCATTCTCGTCATGAAAGATGAAGTCGCTCGGTGGCTTCATATCTTCGTAATCCAACTGCTCCATCTGCCACCGGTCGCACAGCGGCTTAACGTAGGCCAGATATATCACGAAGAGCTGGTCCACACGGCGTGGCAGAAAGCGCGGCACCACCTTGGGAGGGTCGGACGGGGCAAGCGACTTGTGAGACTGCGTGGCGAGTACTACCTTGCCGTCAATGACGAATATTCCCCGGTCATGGTTGATGCCGTTGACCCTGCGCAGGCCGACGAACTCGTCGCCACGGACCGGACCGCCCGCGGTCATTAGCCCTAGCGGCGCGAGTAAGTCTTCGAACTTGCGCACGTTCTCAAGATACTGGCGAACGCCTGGCCAATTCCATTGGTCGTCTTCGTTCAGGAACTGCGGTCTTCTCTTGCTGTCGACTAGGTCTTTCAGCATCTCAGTCTCCTTCCCGGCCAAGCCATTAACCTTGTAGCGAAGAAAAGAGTGCCCCCGTCTTGTGTGCGTCAGTGAGTCCTTGATCTCGGCGAGGGGAACGACAAAGCGGGAATTCCGTCCCTCCTTAAACATTAGCGAACCCCACAGCAGATCTTCGGCTTCTTGGATCAATTGCTGTATCATGCGACGGATGTCATCCATGTGAATGGGCTTCATGAAACACGAATTGTCCGCTACGTATCGCGCCGCGATTTCTTCACTTTGGCCTAACAACAGGGCTTCGCCTCTCCTTTTCCATGACACCGACCGTCGGCTGCTACCCGTTAGCTTTGATATCATTTTGCCGTACTGGAGCAAACTGAGTGTATATCCCATCGGAGTGCACGCGGCCTTGCAGAGCCAGTCATTGCGAATAGTGGCGATTCGCTTCTGGGGATCCTCCATCTGCGGCCGCGCCTTAGCCGGGCTCGCGTGCTCGGCCAACAGCACCCTAGCCACGTAGACAAGCCCGGACAGCACGCAGGTGAAGAGGTGAGCCGGTAGGAACTTGCGGGTCTCTTCGTCAATGCCCAGCACGGAGACAAAATGCCACAACGGGCTGTCGAACGGATCCCCTACCAACTCCTGCATCCAGAAGCTAGCCGACACCTGAAGCAGCTCCTCCTCAAGCATTTCTTCTGGAAACTCTTCAGAGTTGAGATGCTTGCAGAGCCCCTCGAGGCTGGCTCTCTGCTCTTTGGTGAAGGCGAACCCCTGCCTCTTCAGCAGCGTGGGCTCGTCTAGGTGTAGAACGCGGAGGCAGTAGCATATAAATCGTTTCCAGTACGAGACGTAACGATCCATCTTTGCCTTATCCAGCAGTGGTCCGAAAGGTTCGAGATCCGCGTCATTACGATGAGGGCTGGCCAACATGAGCCGTGTCATCAGCGGCAAGGTCCTGGACCCTTCTATGCAACGATCGAAAAACATGCGATCGATGGCCGCCACCGCCCGCTGCAGCTCAGCACTATCATTCGCGGTTGGCATTCGACTATAGGTGTACAGCCCGGCCAGGTCTCGATCCGTGGAATAATGCTCGGTCCAGCCGGTGCGATTGAGCCAGTCGATTGTCGCATTCTCCCCAGCTTCGATGGTCTCGTATTTCTGCAGCTCTTGACTCTGGTCACAGTCCCATTTCTCCTTGATCCAATCAATCACATCGGCTTGCCCCGTTGGGCACGCTTCTGCCTCCTCGCCCTGACGCGACGAGACACAAAAGTAATGTTCAAAGGCGCTCGTGTACAGTGTCTGTATCTTCACGGTGGGCTTCCTGGACACTTGACCACGCATAGAGTGAATATGGTAGTAATGCATCCTCATCGATTTAGAGCTCGCCGTGAGCGTGTCACAGAGATGGCAGCTCCAGCCATCATGGATCGTTAGGCCCTCTATAGGCGCCCTAGGGTTTGAAGGACCGTGACGAAATTCGTCTTTCTTAGGCCAGGAAAGTCGCGGTGAAAGCCGTGAGGAAAATGGCCCGGGAAGATGTGGCTTGATACGTTCGAGCTCTGTTTTTGACAGTTCTGGGTGATCATGCTCCAGGTGGCGGTGGGGGTTCCGCAAGGCGTATCCGTGATGCTCACAGATCAGGATCTGCAAGTCTTTATGGTACTTCAGCCAGGTGCAATCCTTCACGATTTGCTCCCCCATCCTGCTTTATTGAAATCGGGTTTCTTTTCCAAGTTCTGAAGTGCTCACAGAGTAGGTAAACGTTCCTCTTTGACGCTGGACTGGGCGCCTTTTTGACTGTCGGCTCGAGTGGATGACGAGTAGAAAGCGTGTTTGAAAATGCGTAGTAGAAAAGTCGGTATAATCTGTCATATGTGACGTCCATGTAGGAGGGAAGAAGCGGTAACTAGGAGCTCGAGGTCGAGTCGAGGTCGAGGGGGCGAAGAGATTATGGTCAATGCTGCGCGTAGACGCGTGCGTAGCGCGTAATGGGCATGATGGTTTAAACTTTAATGGGATACTCCGTATGTACATACCTACCTTCGACGTTCGCGGACACGGTATCCTGTCTGCCTTAGATAGTACGCAGCTGAGTTCTGACACGAACGCCTCACACGAAGCCCTCTCTCATCAGAGGACTGGGAAAGGGCCTTCAAACTTGTTCATTGTTGCAGTCACTGATTGAGCAGTCAGCAGTGAGCGAACACCACGTCGTCTACCCCGCTTTTACATGTCGACATGTCGTCTACATACCTCCTGAGTCCTACCTACAATACACATATCACATTCGGCCGTGGACATCTCATCTACCACACTACGTCATTTATCTACATGAGAATACTCCTCTCCCTCTCTCTCTGTGCAAGTGAAGGATCATTCGCTAGGTTCTATACAGCCCGAACTCGTACAGAATACTCCTCACAGACTGGTGACCCGCGCAGAACACCCTCTATCGTTCACCACACTCTTTTACATGTGATACGTACAAGATACCTCCTGGGCACAGTGACCGTCAGCCATGATGCTTTCCTTTGGGGAGACGTGGGACAAGGCGCGTCTCGGAATTATATAAGGAATCACCCATCCGCTGTTCCTCGGATAGAATTCCTCACCCGAATATACCACAAGAACGCCTAGCATCTCACTTGGTGTGCACTGTGAACTTACGCCTGCCAAGCCATCACACGCCCGCCGTTGAAGCTTCCCTTGTTAGGCTCAGCGCGGAACTCACATCAGGTTATCACCGAAGTTTCAGCAGATGACGTCGGAACTTGGCCAGGTTAGCATCACTGCTCTGAAATCAGTACATACTATATCGAGTACAACCAGTCTTACCTCCCACCCTGCTAGGCAACCTCTTTTTGAATGAACCCCAACAATCGCTTGCGTACGCGCACCATGGGACTTACCGCCGACATAGCGTGGTGGGATTCTCAACGCTTGGCAGTCCGATGCCCTTTATGTGAAGATGAGCATGTATACCAAAGGAAAGGCATATGGACTATCCGCCGCGGCTTTACTGCAAGCTGTGATCGCCCCTACGATCCATTTTTCTTTACAAGCCCTTTAGTGCGGTCATCGCTTGATAATGGGCCATATTTTGAGATCGACAAGGAGAACTTCCGTTTTGTTCCTGGTGACGCTGTCCGATTGAGCGTCAAGAAACTTCCTCATTGGATTGGCGAGCCTATCAGTCTTAGGACTCCGACCAAGGGCGCGGCCAAGGGCGCCACCGCTGCGCTCGTCGTGACACAGAGTGTACACCAAATGCATGTAGTCGATCACAAGGCATTAGCAGCTATGCGCCGTCACGGAGATTTTCCAGATATCTATGCAATGAGTGGCTGGGACGGCCTTGAACACGACAACTTCGTTATTTCTCAGGAAACCTGGACGCCGAAGGTCATGGAAATTTGCCAAGACATTGGTTTTGAGCTGGAGCCTAGCCCGTCTGGGTTTGACCAAGGCATACCGGGGCAGTTCAACGCGTGTCACGTTGAGAAGCAGCTGATTGCGTACTTCATCTATAAACACATGTGCCTCCCACACGAGCTGCAGCAATCGGAAGAGCCCGAAACGTCGGAAGAGTCCGAAACATTGGAAGAGCCTGGATCATACGACGAAATCTTGATTCCGATGATGAAAAGAACGACTATCTCAGATATCTCAAAGGAAATGTCGGCTGCAAAAAAGAAGCAAAGACTTACAGAGCTGTGGGAATCACGCCCTCCGGAGTCTACAAACTGGGTTCATATATTTGTGTCGAACGAGGTATGCGACGATTGTCAGCGATTCGCAAAACACGTGCAAGAAAGGCTCGGTATACGTATAGTGTTCAGGGTGGTTGAGGTTTCGGTCAATGTCGCACGTGGACGCGTGTATAGCGCGTAATGGGTAAAATGATCAAACAGCATGTTGTCACTTTCGCAGGGTACTCCGTATACAACGGTCAACGGTCAGCTGCGAAATTGACGTCAATTCCTTTGCGCCAGGCTGCCAGCCCGTGGCCCCGTATTGTGTTGTTATACCGCGTACGAAGTGCAGAGTAGGTACGAACCGTACGGTACATGTGTATGTAGGAACCTAGGTAGGTAAGTACATATATGTTACAATGTATCTACCTTCCATATACATTGCGCAGCGAACGTGAGTCGTGACTCATGAGTGACGCGTAAATCTGGGGTACAATTAGGGAGTTCTGGGTGATTTGCTTTCACGCGTCAACTCGCCTGGCGCGCGTCATTTCCTCATCTTGAAACCCTCGAGCCTCCGCGCGGTTCCAACGAAGCACACGTGACACGAGCTGATGGGGGACAATTGCAGGTCCGCCAAAATCTTTTTCTGCTATGTATCTATATGTGATATTAAAGATCAGCTCTCTCGACGTTTCCGCTTCGCAGAGCCGGACTGCTTCCTCTTGGTCGTATGGCTTCGATGTCCGGTCGGACGCCTCTTCGTCTTCAAAACCCTCTGCAGACAACGGGGAGGAAGATGGCGGTCTGATTTCTGATGGATCGATTGCTGCGTTGCTGGCGCCGCCAAAATCGTTGCTGTTTCGGATTGTCGTCATGATCGTGGATAGACAAGCGAGTGCGCGTTCGTAAGTGGGAGTCGGGACATACTGCCCTAGCCAACGGTCCGTATCCTTCGGGAGGAGTAGAGAGATTAGTCAAGGCTTAGGAGGTCACAACGGAGTGAAGGCTGAGGACAACATGTCAAAGGTGGGTGTCGATTACTTGAAGGTTTTAATCTCTGGCCAGTGGCCCTCTACCGTACATGTGCGAGGCCCTGTCTCTTTATGCCTCCCAATGCCCATCGTACCGGTACCTTAGGTACCTATGTACCTGGTCATCTCCGACTTCTTGCGGACCCACTCCCTGCCACATGTCCAGTCTCACAAGTTACAACACACTGTCCCTGACACCCGTGACCCAACGGAATTCCAACTTCCAACTTCCAACTTCCAACAATGCATAGGTAGTTTGGGTTTCCATGACGGTGGTTAGCCTTTTGCTTTTCAAGGTATGTACCTAATAAGTTGGTTTCTATTTAGTCGCTTTTGGATACGTTCTGGCTTCCTCTTGAAATTTGTCTGTTCTCGTTTCGTTTGGGTATTCTGTTAGCTTTCTTGTACCTTGTTCATGGTCATCTCTGCCAGGCGGCCAGAAACCCCTCATTGTCGAGATGCAATCCGCGGACCATCGGCAGTGCGGCACCACGATCCCAAATCACTCGCTGCTCCGCCGTGGCAACTAGTGTCGACTATCGGTTGTTTGCATTATCTCTTCAAGAAATCGCAGCAGCTAGCAGTAGCAGGATGAGGGCCGAGTGGCTGCAGACTGAGCGCCGACCCAGCCTGATCGCAAACTTGAGGCCGTTGGATCCGTGGATGTTCTCATACATACCTAAGTACTTGCTGGAACTTGAACGGAGCTTAACAGAAACATTATATGCTGCCCCACTGTGAGCTTCGTCGTCTTCCAAGTTCCAAGTTCCGACGGCAAAGCCAATCTCACTCCGAACTCGCCATTTATACGTGCATACGTACTCGCTCACTCATACGTCACTGATCAGACAGCACAAATCACACAACCTACACATATATACTTCAACTATAGATTCTCTTAAAGAACATCAATCCGAAGAGACAGATTTACAAAAAGTGCCATAGTACTCTCAACAAAATAGGATCCGCCATACAAAAGGAATCAAACCTGCCATAAATCCCCTCATCTCCATACATATACCATGTCCTCTGCGTCTCACCCTCCAGACTTCCTGGCGAGCATTCCCAGCACAATGAGACAGTGGACCACGGCGCTAGATGGCTTTGAGAAGCTTCGCATGGAAGAGCAGGTGCCTATACCTGTGCCTGGCGACGGGGAAGTGCTGGTCAAGATTCACGCCGTGGGCTTGAATATGCGGGACGTTCAAGGTGAGATTGTGTTGCAACTCTTTTCTTGGAAAAAGCACATCAACAAGTAGCAAGGATAGAAGAGTCCTACAATTGCTTTGTTTCACCATTATAGCGTGCCATCTTTACGTTTTCAATTCTTCATGACGATGTCGATGTCCTTGGCTTGTTGGCAATCGTTTCGTCTCCATCACCATCATGTGGACTGTATTCTTCATCAACATCATTTTTCTCTACTAGACCTATGCGAGTACTCAGACAATAAAATGACTACGCGGCCACATGGAAAAAGTCCTCTTACGAAACTGACATTGCCAAACTCCAGTCTGCAACGGCCAATACACCTACCCTCTGCAAGACCAGCAGCAGCAGCACCAACACCACCACCAACAACAAAAAGTCCCCATAGTGCCCTGCTCAGACATGTGCGGCACCGTCATCCAAAGCAATTCCAACCTCCTCCAACCAGGAACCCGCGTCGCATCCATCTTCCTCCAATCTCACCTCCAAGGCCCCCTCCAACAAGACCACCTCTCAAGCGCGCTCGGCCTCCCCCTCCCCGGCGTACTCACAGAGTACCGCGTCTTCCCAGCACACTGCCTGGTCCGCATCCCCGAATACCTCTCCCACGACCAAGCAGCCTGTCTGCCCACCTCCGCCGTCACAGCCTGGAACGGCCTCAACTGGATGAGACCTCTAGGCCAACACATCGGAACCTCGTCCCCCTCCTCACCCTCCAAATACGCACTCCTCCAAGGCACAAGCGACATCTCCCTCTCAGCCCTCCAAGCCGCCCACGCCGCAGGCTACAAAACAATCCTCACATCCCCCTCATACAACGCCCTCCAGCGGGCAACCCAACACCTCGGTGCTGACCACGCCATCAACTCCAAAACCTACTGGGAGTGGCAAGAGCCCGTCATGAACGCCACAGGCGGTCTCGGCGCAGACATCATCTTCTCCGAGACGACTGGACGGCCGCGTACCCTCCGCAAGAGCTTCGAGAGTGTAGCCTTTGGGGGCACGATTAATTGCATGGGGAGCTTGTGTGGCGCGATGGAGGGGGAGCCTGAGCTGCATAGGCTGGATGTTAGTGAGTTGGTGCTGCGGCGGTGCGTGACGATGAGGGGCGTTGTTGAGGGTGGGAAGGACCGCTTTGAGGAGATGTTGGGCTTTTATGAGGAGAAGCAGATTCGGCCTGTTGTTGACACGGTTTTTGGGTTTGATGGCGCTGTGGATGCGATGCGGTGTTTGGGGGAGGGGGGGAGGTTTGGGAAGGTAGTTGTTAAGGTTGGTGGTTGGTGAGGATGTGCGTTGGACGATGGGAGTATGTATGTATGTATGTATGTACCATGCGGCGGCTTTTGTGTTTAGAATGGCATTGTTGTCTGTATGAGTGCTTCCATGTAACGTCGCGTAGTAGACGGATCCCTATTGTGGCAGGCCGATGTCGAGATGGCGAGGAGAGGACCAGTCATCTCTAGAATACTCCGTGAAGCAGGTTCTCTGTCAAGCTGAGCTGCCCTAGCACCGTGTTAGCCGCTGGTGTTGAGATTGAACAAGTCTTGGAGATGCCCCAACTGCAAGGATGTACAATATACTCATGTTAAGAGTTTCGGGGGCTGCTTACATACCCGTCATGGTTCCGTATGGGCCCTTGGTCCCTTGCTGTGATATACATGCCTCGCGAGGCCATCCCAAACGGCTCCTCGGTCAAAAACGCGTGGAAGTGCCATGTATCTTGCCCCAAGGACTATTCAGTATTCACGACGTCCGAGGACTTACACCAGTGCAAAATATCCAAGGATGGACTATCCACGTGAAGGCATGAACCCGGCCCAGTCTTCATTGCCCTCAGCATCAAGTAGTAAGTCTCAGCCGCAACTTACAAGACCTCACTATGATTCGCACAACGCAGCACCAATTGTACACATGTAACACACAACGTGATATGCATAAGTCTCTTTCCAACCAGCATCTTGTCCCTGAATATATATCTTCCCTGACTACATCTCTCTGACACATGCATGCCCAGTCAAAATTGTCCCCCTCTCCGTACCAGTCCATCGCTTCCCACATGATACGCCGCCTTCCCTTTCCAAGTGCCTGTCTCCTGAGCGGCCCCAGCCGCCCTCCCTCCAACGTGTCATCTGCCGAATCCTGCCACGATATCATCTTGCGCGTCGGTGCTTACCGAAGCATCAACCATCCGCATGAGAAAGTTGGTACAGAAAAATCGGCATCATGCCCAGCAATGCAATCCCAATCGCCAGAATGCCCAAATACAAACGCAAACCTGCTTGCATACTCTGTCTGTACCGGATTCCACCCATGCCTGCGGTGCCATGTATTGAAGTGAGGGCGTGTGACCTCCGAGATTGAATTAAAGCCAGAAGAAGGGACTGGGCGTCCTGTGCGAGAGCCAAGACAAGGCAGAAGCAGCAAACGCAACTTTCATGGAAGCCCATTTCTCGTGCTCAGACTATACCTCTTCATATGTGTTGATATTTTTTTTTCTCGTTTTCTTTCCCCCCCGTGATGTCGAATGCATCTTTGCTGCACCTCGCTGATTGCCTATCAGATTAAGCCCCCACCCAAAAAAAAAACGAAGAAGACTGAGTAAGCTGCAAAAATAAAATGAAAAGAACGTAAGAAACAATAAAAAAATTCACTACTTCGCATCAACGTGCCACCTGCAAGAACCATCCCATCTGCTGTCTCGACGCATGAAATCTATCAGAGCCAAGGCCAGCCAGACCGGGTATTATGGTGGAGGGTATAGTACGCTCGTGCTCGTCGCCAGTGCAAAAGTCTCCTCCCCTCTGCTGCCGCGCCGAGGAGCGATGGCGAGGAAAGAAGACAGTGCGGCTGTCTAGACGTGAAACTCGTGAAACGTCGTAATCGTCAAGAAATGATGTCAAAATTATTCGTAGATCCTGTCGGCAAAAGATGGAGCCAAATGAGCAAAGGCTTCGAGGTGAAGGTGGAAGCCAGTGCAATTGGTCTTGTTTCGTAATGGTCGCCCATGTATATATTGAAGTATCTGCATTTCAGGTCCGTCAAACCATGCTCTCGTCGGCGTGTCGACATAATCATCAATCAATGTCGACAGGTGCAAGAAAAAGACAAAACTTCTTCGTGTCGCGCACCTGCCGACCGTCTTTCATCAAAATACTGAGATGGGCAATGTAGGTATGCTGGATTGTCTCGCCAAGCCGTGTTGCGTGAGAACCTCGGCTTCCCCGCCTCCTTTCTCCTCGAAACAGGATAATAAAAAAGAATAGAAGAATTGGAAAAAAGGAGACACCAGGCAGGAAAAGAAATATTGGTAATACAAAGATTGTCAACCGAGAAGCCGCAGAGCCGGGTGGACTTGTCTGCATAGCAGCATCGGGTCGATTAGGCGCAATTGAGCAGGTCGTAGGTGCCTGGCTAGTCGCCACAAACTTTACTGATACCTGACACCGCCACTCGTGTTGCTAGCAACTCGAGTACCATTGTCAGAGGAGTCTATTTTCACAAGCATCGTTAGTTCTGAAATTCGGTGGACCGAGGCGGAAATCATGTCGACATACCGCTGCCTCGCTGCATATGGCCATTGGCTCGACTCCGGCCAGCACCAGTAAACCCAGTCGGCGTTTCCCACTCAGGTCCACGGGGTTGTCTCTCAGGAACGGCTTGTTTGTTGTTACCCGCACCAGGGCGCTGACTACCAATCGCTCCTGGGGCGATTCTGCCCGACGACTGCAGCGAATTCGCATCATATGGGCTAAGAGTGAGTCCACTTAAGCTAGCAATGAGGCCATCTCCTTTAGGCCCTGGGGTTCCTGGGTTGCCAACGTGGCCGGATTGCCCCAAATTTCCAACATAATCATTAAATCGAGCTGTTGCGCCAGGGCCCATGTTGTTCATACCAGAGCCAGCGCCGAGATAACTGGACGATGCTTGGGAAGGACTGGGCGTGAACGACCTCAGATCTGCAAAGCTCTTTGCCGCCCTCAGATTGTTCGGCAAACCGTTTCCTTCTGGACTTCCAGGAAGTTCTAGAGTCGGTCCTGGGCGACCGAGCATCTGGGAGTAGTTGTGAGCTGAGACTCGGGAGTCCCGATCCGCAGCAAAGTCAAAAGTAGCTGCACGACTCAAGCCACGCTTGTGCGCGTCCAGGGTATTGCCTGGCATATTGTGAATGTTCGAAGTGGGCGACGGGTGTTGCCGCTTCAAAACAGTCAGTTGGCGAGAGTCGGCTTCGCCCATTGACTGATGCTCAAGTCCCATATGGTGGGCGAGAATATGAATCGATCGGCGGTGCTCGGGGCTGATACCAGGAGAGAAGACGAGGATCTCACGACTTTCATCTCGCTTGAACATGACTAACTCAGTGTAGAATTCGAGACACTGGGGATCGTTGAGGTCCACGTCGCCTGTAGCAGATGATGGAACGCGTTAATTCTGACACGGCGCGGATCTCCCGGAATAGGGTAACATTAAAAGACTTACCCAGGTGAGATGAAGGGACTCGCTGCTGACTTTGCGACAAACTGCCAAGGGATTGAATCGAGCTTTGTTGGTGTAGCATGGGAGCGCGATGCTGCTCCTCAAGCTGACCCCGTCTTTCTCGCTTTTCGCGCTCGATTCGCTCGCGCTCGGCTTCAGGCAGCATCTTTTTGTACTCCACCCGAAGCTTCCGACCGTGGACGTCCATACCATTCATAGCCTCGATGACGACTCTGGTATCCTCGGCCGACTGAAAATTGGCAAAGGCGAGCCCTCTAAACACACCACTGTCAAAATGGTAGTTGAACGCATAAGGTTGGGGGAGGTTCATTTCGAGCATAATCGACGCCAGAGTCTCCTTGCGGACAGCAAAGGGGATGTTTTTGATAACGATGGCGGTGGGGATGAGTTGATCGCCATCGGAGGCAGTTGAACGAAGATCTGGGGACGTGTGAGACTGGCCATGGTCAACACGAAGTCCTCCATTAGACACTTGTCCATTACCAAGACCGGCTGGGAACGATTGAAGTGTAGCGTGGCCCATGTTCATGCCGTTCTGATCCGTCCAAGTCTGTGACAGGAACTTTGCGGTTAGCCATTCGTGTGTTCTAGTTCAACATTACCACCAGCAAGGATCCACAGTACATACTTGAGGTAATGCGGCTCGTCGGTTTACGTTTCGTTGACGGCCTGGCCCGTTGACAGCGCCATTGACTGTGGCAATGCTGCCCGCGTTATAGGTCCAAGATTGTCCATTGTCTAGCATGTAGCCCGTTGGTATGGCACTTGGGCCTCCCAAATTGTCCATGGGCCTTAAATTATAGCCACCATTGATTCTATCAAACGGGTAGAGAGCGGACGAGCCCATATGGACATCGAACGGCCTTTGGGCCTGGCGAGGAAGCGAAAGGCCGGACGAGAAGCCGACTCCGTAATTTTGCCTCGAGGTTGACGGCGAGCGACCTGATGGGGCCGGGTAATCGAGGTAGCTCAAATCATGAGGATATTGACTCATGATTGGGAAGCTGTGCCGAATGACGGTAGACAACAAGTATTCTTGTGGTTCGAGTAGACTCGGTCAGATCGATCGGGCGGGGAGCTATAGTCGAGAATAGGCCACGATATCACGAGGTCACGACGCGGCCGAAAGAAATCGTGTGACAACAAGCAGTTCGAGAAGAAACGAAGGCTGCGATCGGGCGATGTCGTTTAAAGATTGTTACACCATCGACCGAGCTGTGAGTGATTGGTGGGCCGTAAGGATTTGTGAAAACGGTTGTCAAATCGTCACAGCGTGATTAATGCGTGGCAGGAATGGCGCACAAGACTGTCAACTGATGAGGGGTGATAACACGTGTATTCCTGTCGTCCTTCTCAAACGGCCAGCGCGACTCTGTCCTGGATGACGCAGAGTCGACGGATGTTGGTGTAGAGGGAGCCAGGAGACACAAGGTCAAGGCTGATGGGAGGCGATGGAGGCGATGGAGGCGAGGGCCGAGTTGAGAGCCGAGTTGATGTATCGCAAGTGCTGCCTGCGGGTAGGGACACGCGCAGCTGGCAGCAGCTTGAGCCACGATGAGGCGTTTGAAAAGGATTAGGACGGGGAAAAGCACCCCCACGGCAGAGCAGGGGGCGGGAATCCAGGGAGTCGAGGTTGATGATGAGCTGTCGAATCTGATGGTGGCGTAGCAGCGTACCCTCGGAGGCCGGGAGGTGCCGGGAGAGGCGACCAAGGAGAAAAGGCTTCAGGAAGTCAAGGCTGCCAAATCACACACGTCGTGGTCATCCGTCGTCAAAGTTTCGCAGCAGCGAACGCAGAGATGGAGGAGGGAAGACGGAGAAATGAGGAGGAAGAAAAAAGATGGAAGAAATACTCCGTAGGGCACAGGAAGAAATGAGAGCAGTCCAGGCCGTGATCCTCCAGGAGAGGGTTTGGGGGAGACGACAAAATTAGGACTCGTCGTTGTATGTGTGGTAATTTGTAAATCACAAAAAAAAACCCTGGCGACGGGGGGGAAGGGCGCGCACTGGGGCTGCTCCAGTCTGGTCTGGTCGCCGGTCGCGACATTGCCGTGATAGCAACAAGCAACTGGGGTCCAGTGACCCAATTAGCCACCCGACTCGGCCACTTGAGCAGGCTTGGAGTTGGGGCAATTCTTCGACCCAGTCTTTTCGACCCTACGTACTTGTCTGAGCACTTGTCTGAGGTCTTCGTTTTGTTTTCCTGCCTGCTTCTGTATCTGCTTCTTTTCTTCTGGGCCAGCCTTGCCTCCCACACAAACATCCCCGAGGCTGGTTGTTGGCGCCATGTAGCCTCTAGGTTGCCCTGTAGATTTGGACGTTGGGACTCGGGAGAGGTGGTGAGCACAGTGCGTTTAGGGTGCAGATGCTAGCGGATGGGCTGGCCAACTAGCAGGACTAGGGCCAAAGTCGTCGGCCACGGAGGCTTCGGGCGAAGATACGTACGGAGTATGTACATGTTCTGTGGCTTCGAGCTCACTGGGTTCTTCTAGCGGGGCAGCTTGGGGCTCAGGGAGTGTCCCGGCGGTATGGTATGGCGCTTGTCCGGGGGAGCAAACATGGGCAGAGCGCTAACAAAGGCACGATAGGTACAGGCTACAGCAGGCCGAGGACAGTAGACACAGTGTGAACGATGGCACCAGGACACGATGCTTCCTTCCACTCATGCATCATCAATGGACGGACAACCCCGTGGAATCGTGGATACAATCAGCTGCAGGCTGCAGCGAAGGCTGAAGCAGAATCCGCCGGCAGATAGATCTACGGTTGCATTCCTGCTCCGGCTGTTCGGCGATGCAACGAGCTAAGGTCTGTGTTACGTGCAAAACATGCTGATTCCCAATTGCGGCCCCTGAATGCATGTGGGGGAGCCTGGAGCCACGGTGGTATTTCAGGGCTGTTCGCCGCCCTATGTACCGCCTTCTTGATGTTTACGTACGAAATACTTACATACATGATACAATCGTAGGTAGGTATATATATGTACTCCGTGGAAAAGGTAGGTACACACCCGATCGACTCGTCGCATGTATGTTTGTACATGAGGTAGGTAGTACGTTGTACCGGTATGTTTGTAGGTATGTACTCCGTATGTACATACATACCTAGGTAACAAGTCGATCAGAAAGGCCCTTCTTGTCCATTTGATGTCATGGACCACAGCGTCCAAGTGCTGACGCTGAAGGCCGTCAACGGGTCCAGCCGTCGTCCCGGCCAAAAGCGGCCAAACGCTAGTGGCGGTAGACTCGTATTGTAAGTTGTGACTTCGAAGACAACAGTGGCCTTTGTGTTTTGTATTTTGTCTCTCTCTGCATTCACATTTGTTTGTTTATTAGGTATGGAACAAAACACAATGGCACGAAATGTACAGATACAGTTTTGTGCAGCAGCGCAGGCCTACGCTCTTTGATGAATAGACTAATTAGAATTTAGTATGTACATAGTTGGTATTTTTGGACTTCAATTTCAAAGGGGCCGAAGTGGGAAATCAGGGTCCTGCTCTTCCTCCGCTCCGCGATACTTGCCAAGTCACGACTCACTCCTGCCAAAATTACAGAAAGGCTGGGGTCAAGGAAGTGGACTCACTCACTCCTTTCGCCCTGCAGCCTGCAGCGCATTGTATCACCCCGGGATTACCGCACCAGAATAAAGTAGGTATTCGAGCTGTAGGTGACCAGATTCAGACCTATTTGAGACCCCACAGGTGACAGGACAGCTCATGTTGAAAGAGGAATCTTCAAATCTCATGCCATGACAGCAACTTGGGGTCAGTGTCGTCACCCGGGCTTTTGCTTTTGTTTGCCTTGTGTTATATGCATGTATGTACACGAAGCGCCAAGGCCTTTTGGAGTATACGGCAATGAATCGACCGGACTTTATTGCTTGCTGCGCATGCACCCAGGTCTGAGGTATTCAAACACCCCGAGCGGAAGCAGCACCATCGACTATTCCCCGGAAGGCATGGTCGATGCAGAAATGGAAGCTTGCCGGGGTTAATATCACGAGCATACCTACAGATATGTACATATGCACATACGTATATTACTTGAGCGATGCGCAGAACAAATTATAATACGCGCCCCATCCAATTTCCTTCAGACACCCAAAATTACTTACCCAGCTTGATTACCAGTGCAAAGCCTCCCCCTGATCCAATACGGCTTGAGCTGGCGTGAGCTGATGGGCCAGCAGCCAAATTCGAACAATCATCTGGAAGGTTGAAACGTGACGAGATGGGGACTCGTAAATCCTGCAATGCTAGTCTCATTTCCCCGGCATTTGGCAGCCAAGACAGCGCCAGTGGTCCGTCATATCGTCAACCACATACAGTGCCTACCAGGTGTACATACCTACATACATACTCCGTACAGACCGCCTTGATTGCCGACGAAACGAAATTGAAGATGCCGTTCGGCAGCGGAGTGGTGACGCGGGCAAGGGACATTACCTAGCTTGACGCCCGGACAAGCCACCAAGATACCAGGTACCAGGCGCTACAGTATGTTGCTTGAATCTTGATAATCCTCTGGTGGGGTTGCGAGGTAAAGGCGGCTGAAGGCGGCTGAAGACGGTTGAATCCACCACACAGAGAAGACTTGATTTCTTTGACGCACAAAGTTACAACACGACACTGCCTCTCTTGCCTAGTGAAAGGCAATACCTCGACGGCGCGACACGGGAAGAAAAGGTCTCGACTTCTTCGTCGAATAATCCGTCGCCGAGTGACATTTGCGGCCGGTTCTGCTAATTGCTTCATCTGCCGCACTCACCAGACTCAAATGCCCGGGACAGGATGCCATTAGCTGCGTTATGCAGGCGCCACGTGCTGCGCGTCTTTGCCATAAGGAGCTCATCCCTTCATTAGATCGGATCACAGCCGCCAAAACAGGCCGCCTTCTCGATCGGCACTTGAGCTGCGCCCCTTTGCAACCCGAAGGCTTCCTCCTCATCAGGCCGACTACGGAGTAAAGCACCCGAGGCACACGAATGAAGCCAACCGAGCCAGCAGAATCATGACCCGTCCTTTCCAGTGACATTTCTTGTGCTTCAAACGACGAGACAGATGCCTCGCCGCCCGCCCGAGCGTCTAACCGGAAACGCAAGTATAGCAACACAGGAAGACGTGGACAGCAGCGCGATATGGATCCGGTCACCGGTGGCATGTCGAACGAGCCTTTGAGGTCCTTGTTGACCAGATCGAGTTGGGCATGATGGCGATACACCATCCGGTTGGGACACCAGGCGCGTTGCACGAGCTGCAAGACTCCAACCCGAGAGATTCTGTACAATGACCTCAATCAAGTCAATGCTCCTCATCGAGCGCCACAAGGGGATGGGGATTGGCACACGTCCGAGGCATCGACTGGATTCACGAACTGTTTCGTCATGAGAGAGATATGATGTGGACGCCCATGAATCATGATCATAGATGGTGACTTCATGCGGGCGTCTATCCGCTGCCTTCAAAGGGCATCCCTGATGTTTGGCTAGCAGACGTCGACACAGTTCCAGCCTTATCCCGCGTGCACCCGTCGGAGAACGTTTATCGGCCAGGTTATGCTGGGGTGACCTGGTCCGATGTCAGGCCTATGTGAAAACCGCGTTATATCTCCCACGAAATCTTGAGACATGTTGGCCATTCCCAGCGAAGTTCATACCTAATTCGGTCCAGAAATATACGCACGGCTTAATCTATCCATGAGCTTGACTTCCCCCGCAATGAACTGTACAACTTCAAACAAGTTGCCTCTGTCATTATTGACGAATGGGCACAGATCTTGATCTTGGAACACCCCTGGAGGCTGGAGCTGGTGCCAGATCCCCAAATCACTACCGCAATCTTCCATATTTCGTCAACTTGCCTGAGGCTGGTTCCCATGTCGGACCTGAGGAGCGGATGAATCGGTATTAATTGGTTGAGAAGTCGATGTACATCTTTGCTGCAAACTCAAAGTGATGAACATACCAACATCAAACTTTTGAGATGTGCGGCATCGCTACATCAGCGCTGTCGAAACTTGAAAGAGTGTTACTTTTTGTCAATACAAGCTGGAAAAGCACGCGAGACAAATATCAATAACATTGACCACCCACTTGTGCTTTTTGGGATTCCGCGAAACAAGCAATGGCTATTGCAGCTGCCTATTGGCTTTCGCGGGAGTCTGACATTCCTGTTCTGATTAGCGAAGTAACGCGACGTTGTTGATCAAACAGTCACACATTGAGAAGCTGTCCTCCGTATCGCCCGTGCGACACTCTGCAGCACTTGCAAGTTGCCGTAGCATCGCTATGGTAATACATACAGTAAGTATAGGTGCAGTACATACTACATACATACATGCGTGATGCAACTATGTACATAAGTTACATCTACACATTTGGATGAGCAGTAGCGATCACATCTATTGAGCACGATGGATTATGGAAGCGCCCAGACTGCCCAGTGCCTGCGCTAGAGGTATGTACATACATAGGTACACATTGCATAGCATAAGGGGCTACTCCATACCTACCCGTAACCCAGCACAAAAGGATCGCGCCATGCTTCTGTGCAACGGCGTGAGTTGTCGAGGAGTTTTGGAGATGGATGAAAGAATGTCGCATTTGTGTATGTAACATTCATATACAATTTTGTTTTACTCTATTCTACGCAGTTTGGTATGGCGCGGCGCGCCTCATCCAAATCCCTGACTCCTTCCTTGAGCTCTGGGAAGAAGTGGAAAAATGAGGGGCATATCTGCACAGGTACACTGTACATATGTACCTAACTTAAGCCACAGCTCCAGCTTCCGAGCCGTTGGACCCTTGGCCCATGGAAGTTGGAGAGCCTACGGAGTAGAGGACCCAGACGCGTTGACTGTGGACGCGGCCCATTGCCATCAACTTGCCGCCATCGAGTGCTGCCTCAGCCTGCGACATGCACGGCAGCCACCTTCTTCCTTCTGCTGGACACCTGCGGTGCGATGCTGTCGCGTGCGACTCGCTAGTCCCAGCCATGTGACGCGCGACGCTGAGCGCTGGAACGGAATGAAGTTACAGACTTGCACACAGTTTTCCGAACGCGGATTGTCAACAAAGCGGCGCGAGGTGGGTCCTGGACTTTGGCGGGAGCCACCGTCCACGACGCCACATGATGGCTGGGTTCAACGGCTGGCGCTGCGGCTGCCCAGTGCTTGCCTGTATGTATGTAACCGACCACCGACCAGACACAAGTTATTAGTATGTATGTACATACATACATACAACAACGCTGGACATTCTCTGTGCCGTGCTCCTTGCTCCTGAGTTCTAAAGTCCTGATATCCACCCCCCCCCCCCCAAACAATTCCCAAAACAATCCTTCCCCCAAACATCCCACCCTCTCGCTCGTCCATCGCGAATTAAACGCGTCTTCGCATTCGAAATCAACCTCTCAGCTCTCGCAAAGCAAGCATCCGCTACCATCCTCTGCAGTCCCACGGCTCATCGACACCTCCATCTATCCCTTCCATCAAAATGCCTGGCGGCAAAGGAAAGTCTTCCGGGGGTAAGAGCTTCGGAGGCAAGACGAGCGCCGAGGGCCACAAGAAGCAGCAAAGCCACTCTGCGCGAGCTGGTCTTCAGGTAAGAACCTTTTTTTTTTCTTGGCTACGTTATCGCGTTTGTGATGCCGCGATTCCGAGTTGTCTGGTATTCGTGCACCATGCCACGCAAAGTGCTGTTGCGCGCGCGGTTATTCGCGTCACGACACGATCTGAGCCGCCGCCGCAAGCCGCGTTCCGACCGCCTCGTCATATTTCTCTCGCTTCGACTGCCATGCAACGAGAATTCACGCGTCATGCCACCGTCTATTTCATTTGCGCAATCCACAACGCCTTCGTGTTTGCCGTTGACCGACACGTTTGAGTTGCCTCGCCCCAACTAAAGCTTGTTCCCCCTCCCGGCGCGCCTTTAACATCGCACGTCAGTATCAATAATTTGGGCTGTCATAGGCATCAATAGACGCAATGAAGAAAGGATACCCCCAAGGAAATGACGAACGCGCGACATTTAATCCATGCGGCGACCTTCTTTCTTGGCTTGACTCTGCAAGATGATGGACGGACTTGAATATCGGGGCTCGTTGCTAACGTGTCTCGTTCCTTTGTAGTTTCCCTGCGGTCGTGTCAAGCGTCTCCTAAAGCAAAACACCCAGAACAAGATGCGTGTTGGCGCCAAGGCTGCTGTCTACGTCACCGCCGTTCTAGAGTACCTGACTGCCGAAGTTCTTGAACTGGCTGGAGTACGTTGTCTTCCTCCTTGTGCACATCACTGCTGTGTGCTTGCTAACGCGTTTTTCTCTTGCTTTAGAACGCTACCAAAGACCTCAAGGTCAAGCGCATAACGCCTCGCCATCTGCAACTGGCGATTCGTGGTGATGAAGAGCTTGATACCCTGATCAAAGCTACCATTGCCTTTGGTGGTGTTTTGCCACACATTAATCGAGCACTACTCGATAGCACTGAGAAAAAGAAGAAGAAGAAGAAGAAGGGTCTATCTATGGACGAATAATTCATCTTGAGACTTGGGACTCGGGATTTTTGGTTTAGACTTTGCCCATCTCCTTCTTTATCCTCTTCAATTATTTCTATGCACGGGGTCCGGACTGGGCTTCTAGATGATGAGTGGCATCTTGCGTCTATCGGGCCAAGATAATGTCGAACGCGAACACAAGTGTGCGTGGCATACACGATGGGAAAAATGGGTGCGAGTTGGCAGGGGCGTGATGAAGGAATCCCTTGACCCTGCTTCCTTACTTTGGCCATGCCGTGCCTCATAGCCTGCCTGCCATGCCATGAGACAACATTACGTCGATACGGAGAAACGCCACCTTTTTCGTGGCCACGGCATAAAGGCTGTCAACCGTCACGTCGCGCACGACTCGGCTCTATGGTGAGCAATGACTCGGATCATGGCACCCCCTCCTGTGTTGTATTCAAAGCTGGTAACGGTGTGCCTGTTGGCGGAATTAATGTACAAATAGTCCGTTGTGGGTTTCGGTTTAGTGGAACGAGGGCCGCTTTGGCAATTGCATGAGCTGTGTGCAATTGTACGTGTTGTATATAGCCACATTTTTATGCTATTCTGCCTTTGACGATGCAGAAGTCTCCTTGATTTTGTCCTCCATTGATGCACATTATTAACTCTTCATCATCTCCATTAGAGGGACTCCTGTGCCTCGGCGCGTCCTGAGCAACAACAGGTATCCATCCTCTTTGCACCACGTCGTTTTCGAATCCTGCTTCATGTTTGTTGTTGATGGGACTATGTTCGCCCTTGACGTTGACTATAGCCCCGACTAGACGACCCAGGCTCATCTGGTTGTGTATGTAGTTTATCACCGCATGGAACCAGGTTATGTAGACGGTCCAGCATTCCATGGTCCTCTACCCGTCTGTCTTCTGTCTTCTTCTGCGATCATTTCCTCTTCTTCTTCTTCTTCCTCTTCCTCGTCCTCGTCCTCTACCAAGCCAAGATTTCTCAACGCCAAATACCGCTCCCGCAAACACTGACTTGGATAATCACAGTCCAGCGTACAATCATGCCCTTGTCTCTCTCGTCCTCCCGCCCCTGCTCCCGCTCCCTCCCCCCCCTCCTGCCCCATCTCCCGCGCCCGCCACCCATACAACCTTCTCCGCCAAGCCATCCAGTCCCGCCACCCTAAATAATCGAATTCAAGGGCACACAATCTTCCCTCCCGGATAAGAGCCTGTACCTGCGTCTCCATATCCCTGTTGGTGTGGTTCTTGTTCGGATGGACCAGGTATCGGACCTGCCAGAGACAGAATTCGTGTCCGCATGAGAGACAGCGGCGGGTGATGGCGATGTTGTAGCGGTGGTAGCAGCGGTGGCAGGTCCAGAGCCAGGGAAGGGGTGGGGGAGGGGGGGAAGGGGGTCTTTGTTGAGGTTGTTGCGGTCGTGGAGAGGAGGTGGTGAGATTTCGGGGGTGCGAATGCGCTGGTGGCGGGGAGAAGGGGGCTTGGGTGTCTGCTGTGGGAGGGTCTGGGGGGGAGAGATGTGCTTGAGAGGGAGGGGAGGATGGTGGAGAGGGAGTTTTGAACATTGGATGAGCCTTGAGGGGGTGGTGGTGTTTTTGTAAATTGTGCCTGTGGTTCTTGTGTGCTGGGGGTGAAGATGGGTGCGAGAAGCGGTTGTTGAGGAGGATGTGTGTAGTTTGTGGCGAGATTGCGGCGAGGTTTGAAGGAAGATCAGGATCTTCATGAGGTTGGTAGGTTGTGACATGGGTTCACGGGCGAGAAAAAGAAAACGATATATCTAGCCTCGATGACGCCGGACGGCCCGTTTGCGAAGCGAAGAGGGGATTTAGTTTGTTCTTTTGCTCTCCTTTTTTGACGTATAGTATAGAACTAAAGTCACTTATGGGGCACCTGCACATTTCTCATGCGTTTGTTTTCTTGGTTTCCTCTCGTTTGTCTTGACCAGAGGCTAAGCTATTGTTCAGTTCAAGAGAAGGGAGTGATATACGTGGTGAGCGGCAAGTGAGGAAAGTTCCAAGCAAAGCAAAGGCATAGCCACGATGTGGTACATGGCAACGATTGTGTGGGGGATTAATCGGTGGCCAATGCTTATTATGCTTTGAGCCACGGTAAGGTAGCGTCATTTACACATATCTCTGTGTTGTCCTTTATGTATGTTTTCAGGTCTTGGAGTAATTTGATATACCGGGACATCACAAGGTTTCTGATGTGAATGTCATACAGGCTCTCTTTATCGGATTACATACACTCGTGCCCAGGAAGCTTCTTTTACAAGCTTTGGCCACATATGTATGACTTGGACAAATATCTATACTCTCTCGCACAAACAGCTCAGGAGCAGATCAGCCCAGCTTGGGACGTCGTACCGCCTCATTCTTCGCAACTAGACTGCTTCACAACAGAGTGTCGACAGGACGTCATCGCGCCAGCGCTGCTCGCTCAAATGGTCGGCTTCGGCTTCGGCTCGGCGACTCGGCGCGCCTACGTCATATGTTTGCAGCAAATTGTAGAATGCTTCTTGGAATCCTGAGGGCAGCAGGCAGCCAGCAGATACCTAGAGGCGCTTGCAGGTGGGTGGCCCGTGAGTATGTAAGTCATGGTTGTGATGGCTAGTTCAGCGTCTAAAAGAGGCAAAAGGGGAAGGGAAGTGGCTTCTTAATTGTATGTATCGATACCTGGTACCGGCCCTCGTATCTGAATTAGACTACGATGATAGACGCTTGCATTTCGGGTATTGCAGCATCTATAACATTCATTTTTAGTTCCCGAGACGAATGGTTTGCTCAGCACCAATCCAGGTAGTACCTGCGAGCCCAAAGACACGGTCTTGTCGTATATGTTCACATTTAAATTCTACGCCTCATCGTGCCGTGTTCCTGACCCTGTCATTACCAGTCATTGAAATCACTCTTGAGTCTTACAGCATTCATTCATAGGGAACACTGATTTGAGGAGAAAGAAGAAGACAGAAAAATTCACAGTACACAACAGCACATGACCTCCGTCTTCAATTTAGTTCGAAACACATTAGACCAAAATGCCCTGCAACACTAGCGATCAAAAGTGACATTCTTGGTCCTCGTCCACTCCTCCAGTCCTAGAGACGCGTTGAATCGTCCATACCCACTGGATTTGGCACCACCGTGGGGCAGAGCGCTCTCATCATGAACAGTCATGCTGTTGATGTGCACCGCCCCGGTCTCGATTGCTTCCGCAAGGCGCAGCCCTCTCCGCAAGTCTTGCGTGAAGACGGCAGCTGCGAGACCGTATTCGGTGTCGTTGGCGATGCGAATGGCCTCCTCCTCGGACTCAATATCCAAGACGGACACGGTGGGTCCGAAGGATTCAGTCTTGTAGATGTCCATGTCGGCAGTGACGTTATCGACGACAATAGGCCGCATTCTCGTGGTGCTGCTCTCGTGCGCAGCCATGTCTCCATGCAGGATGTTCGCACCGCGCTCGGTGGCATCCGCAACAAGCTGCTTGTTTTTGTGAGCAGCGGCGCTACGGATCAGAACAATGGCTTCACCGTCGCTGGGGAACATGGCGGCGACAGCGGCGGCCAACTTTTGTCGGAATGTGTCTTTGATGGCCTTGTGGACGAGGATTTTTTCGGTGCTCATACAGATCTGACCACCGTGAATGAAGGCGCCCAGAGCGCATTGCTGCGCGGCAAGGTCCAAGTCGGCATCCTCCCAGACAATGGCGGGAGCCTTACCGCCAAGTTCCAGCACGACGGGCTTGAGGTGCTCCGCTGCCTGCGTGGCAATGATGCGTCCGACGGCCGTGCTGCCGGTAAAGTTGATCTTCTTGACGCGAGGGTCGGTGATGAGTGACGAGGTGACGGCTGCGGCGTCGGAGGGTTCGTGAACAAGAAGGTTGACCACGCCCTTGGGTAGCCCGGCGTCTCGCAACACATCCACAAGCGCCCAAAAAGTCCGGGGGCAGCTCTCAGAGGCCTTAAAGACGACTGTGTTTCCGGCGGCGATGGGGAAAGCGACCGCTCTGCTGCCGAGGATATACGGGGCATTCCTGTTCCGTACGTTAGCAGCAGGTGGCGCGAGAGGAATGCGGATGTGCTTAAACATGTACGAAAAGAAGAAAACAAGCAACAAGCTTGGAAGTGTAGAGAGAGGCAGAGCAAGAGAGTGGCATACCAAGCAGCGATGGATAGCACAACGCCATAGGGCTCTCGCAGGACAATAGCACTCCGATTTGGGTTCGCCATGGCGGGAAATGAACCGGTCAATGTAGAAACACGACCGGCAACATCCCTCAACATGGCGATGGCGCTGTTGACGTTGAAGTCTGCCCAGTCAGAAGTGCATCCTGTTTCATCCACCATGTACGTGGCCAACTCGTCACGACGA
Organism: Claviceps arundinis; assembly: GCA_018360175.1. Taxonomy (NCBI): domain Eukaryota; kingdom Fungi; phylum Ascomycota; class Sordariomycetes; order Hypocreales; family Clavicipitaceae; genus Claviceps; species Claviceps arundinis. Next base: position 23,020 of record SRPS01000079.1, on the reverse strand, counting down.
CGAGACACGATATCGGCCGCTTTGAGAAGTATATCTTGGCGCTCTTGAGGCGTGGTTCTACGCCATGACGTAAGAGCCTCGGCGGCTGCATCGACGGCTTTGGTGGCATCATCTACAGAGGCACCGGCGCTCTTGTGCAACACTTTCTCCGTGGCCGGAGACTTGATATCGAATGATTTTTCGGGGGCATAGTCCTGACCTCCAATGACGAGGGGAACAACGGTAGATGTTGTCATGATGTCCTTATTGTCTGCTTGTCTCTTTAGTGGTGTGTGAGGGGTGGTTCTGAGCGTCTTTGGAGGGCGTTGGTGTCGTTAGGCAAAACTGAAGAAATCATATGGCACGCGCAGCGAAGTCTCTCATTTCGTGTTTGCCTTCTTTATAACAAGAGTCGCGCAAAAGCTTCGACGGGGCAACCAAATAGATATAGCACAAACATTTATTAGTAAATCTATAAGGCTGAGTTAATTTGAGAGTTTCTATTTCGAGGGGTAGTGAAATATTCCTGGGTTCTTATGCCAGCAGAAGCGAAATAAGCAATGATGCGCAAGAACTCACAAACGATGTTACAATTTACAAACAACCATTGGATGTGGCACATCCATAGCTCGGCAGCCCCACTCGTCTAAGCTGCTATGAGGTACCTCCTCATTATAGCAGTGACCGCGGCTCCAAATCTTGACGTTCTGATTTGTTGCGGCGACTTCGGCTTTGAGGAGGCCCGGAGGAGACGGGAGCACAAGAATGACGGGGAAAATCGAGCTTGTGCCGTTGTCCCAATGCAGTCAGGTATTCAGGGTTCACAAATTCAAGCGTCGTAGACTGTAGACTGTAGTATACAGACGAACGAGAGCGACATCGATACCTAATATCGGCGGCAATGACGCCAGGCTTCTGCAGGACCATCATGTCCGACAGCTTGACCGGGTGTCGGCATCTAGGAATTGCTGTGCCACGTCGGCGGTGTTGATGCGAACCGTTTCTGATAGCCACATGAGCAATGAATTTATGCAGTTGACTATGAATGGTAACAATGACGATGACATCATGACAATGACTGATGATGGGCGGCGAGAGCGAGCAGTGCACATACCGACTCGAGGCTGGTTAGCTGGCAGAATGTGTCGAACGTCTGCCTTAGACTTGGATGATTCTACGTGCGTCGAAGTGGGTAGTGGTGGCTTGAGAGCTCTCTTCTGGGAAGGGCACGAGGATTTTTCGACGCTGGCCATGGCACGTAAACGAGAGGGCGATATGAGACGGGACTCGGGAGAGCGGGAAGTAGGATGATATCAACAGACGTTGGCCGATGTTGGCCGGTAGGTACGTGTTACGTGTATGTATGCAGCGGATGGTTGTCGAGTTTGGGTGCTTGCAGCGGATGTTTGTGGCTGGTCTCAGACCATATCCTAGCCTAAGGCAGACATGATGAAAGACTCACTGACTCAGAGGCTACCTGTCAACTTACCTGTCGAATTAACACCTGATTCTGGCTCTACCAAATCTTATTAGATCTAAAATGCCGCGCCCCAATCTCATTGCCGTGCTCAGAACTTCAGAAAGTTCCCCAAAGAAATTCATCGAGTTAACAATGGCCCTTCAGTAACGCTGCGCGCCTGGTCCCCTTATCGAAGATCTTATGACATTGTCACCAAACAACATGGCCTTGTTGAAGCAAAGGCTTTCAATCCCTCGACTTATGTAGGTCAGTATTTATGATAAAGAAACAAGCTCCTCAGAAAATACACATAGACTAAGCTGCGTTCTACATAGCCCCCAATGGCGCGTCGATGGGCCCCAACTCAGTCTACCAACAATCTCTAGTGTCTTGGCGATTTCGCGGCAGCGACGTCATTGTATATTCAGTTCCCAAAGGTGAGCTGAAATGGCCCATTCATCATCGCGAGTACAGGTCCCAATGCTAATAAATACTCTGAAGGAACTAGCCTTCCTGATGACCTTGTCCTTGTTCACGAGCGGACTGACCACTACTTCCTCCAGCCTGCAGAGCAAATGACCATTGACAGCAAGTTCTACTTCGTTTGGCGATCTGTTGACACGCTGTCCAGACCTGAACACAAAAATCACGGAATTCATGAGAGCCAATGCTAAAGTATTCACGAGGGAGCAGTGGCTTAAAGCATACCCAGAAGCTACTGGAAGCTCCTGATCTCAACCATCGTTCATCAGAGGTGTTTGCCACGATGTAAAAATCGTGGAGCTTTCTGTCCCGGTATTGCTACTATGTTGGCGATTCAACTACGGCAATTTACATGTAGTCGCTTGTAGGATGGATCATTACCTGGCCTTGCACCTGAAATCGTTTTCGAATGACGCGAAGTTTTTCAGGGTCTTGGGGCCTTCTTTGTGCTCAAAAGAGTCGCATACAACGATAATTTTTTCTAGCTTGAGCGGAGATACGCCATGTGTGGTGAGCGAGGCGGTTTTTTATACCGTGTATAAAGGCTCGGGGTTCCCCTCTTCAATCGCCATGTGTGGCTGATTTGCCTGCTAAACAAACTGGCCAGACGCAATTCTCATGTGAAGCGTCAAAAACAAATTCGATGTAGCTTCGAATGGTGTTGCAGTTATCGCCATTGCTGCCAAAGTCCTCAAAAAAGTGGTGGGCTGACTTATAGGTCGGTCAAAAGTTGGGTTCGACTCCGATCGAGTGAGTGTTGGCCTGGACTCGATCCACGACCTGCCCTTTCACCTCGGTCGCCTCCTCTCTGGCGTCTCCATAGCTCGTACGGGTCGGCCACTTCAGATAAATAGGATGAATAATGATATGTAATCTTGTGCCTTGCTTGCCTCAAATTTGTCTGCCTCGCCCTCGCCAAATCTATCGTCAACGCTGTCCGCTACGTGAATCACTGTTGCCAAACATCCACATGAGCGTCGAAAACGTCTTATGAGGGCAATACTTTGTCTGCTTCTATTTACCCAGCGTCTGTATGAAACAGGATAAGCGCTGCAGCCTGAGAATATCAGCCGTGGATCGGTCGCTGATGTACAAGTTACAACAGACATCTCGAATACCCTGTGATCTAGACGCCACATAGAAATCTAGATGACTCCAAGGAGGATGCCATTTCTATCTTCCTTTCACCTTTACAAAGTTTTTTCGGATTCTAGTCGGTCGTATTCCGTTCTTTGTCGGCATTCTGTTTGGAATCACGATAATGCACCGCACAATGCGGCACATTGCGGACTTCTGACTCTCATCTGTAGCTGTGTTCACGAACGGCCCACTCAAATTCCGATTCTGGCTAGAGGCAACTCGTCGTCTCACCTTCGCCCCACCGACCGGACCGCAGGCTGCGCCTTTACATCATTTCGCTGACCTCCAAGACAATAGCCTGCCAGTCTGCTACACGACTAACGGTCGATCTCTTTCTTTGAACAACAACTTTCCCGTTCATCTTGATGCAAGAAAAGAGAGAAGGCTGTGACAAACTTCTTTTCGCTGTCAGGCCACCTTGATCACTGCTCTCGCAGCCGCCCAGATATACGTCATGTTGGTGGCGCAGGACCCAGACAAGAACAAACCCCAACCCCCTCACTTTATCAACGAGCCAGACAACCAGCGGCACCAACACACGCCTTCGCAGACACCATGGCAGAACTGGACAAATGGCAACGAGAAAGATGGGTCTTCTGACGCGAGTCCGAACACTCCGAAGATATCTTTACAACCATCGCATGTTCCAGCGGCGCTGAGGCCTGGTGCCTTGAGCGAACCCAGGAATCTCGAAGACCAGGACGACAACGTATGGAACGAAGCGCGAAGACAACAATCGGACGATAAGGACGCCGGTGGTCTACAGAAAGTTCCTGATGCTCTCAGGCCGGGCGGTAATCGATCGGCGACGAATCCGTTCCTCAAGAGAAAACCCGTTCCCGAAGCTTCTGGTGCTCTGGTGACCGACGCATTCTCCAAGCTCGACATCAATGATACTGCTTCAAGTATCAATCCATGGCAGCAGGCCAGTGAGACAATGAGTGACTCGGATAAAAACCCTTCACCGCCACCGCCACCGCCACCCCGACCAGTGACGGCTGAGGGGATCGAGAGTGACGCGTGGGCAACTTCTGATAAGCCACCGCTTTCGCAGCCGCCGAGCCTGCCTGCGAAATCACCTGTCCTATCATCACCATCTCCTGACGATGATCTGCTTTCGCCATGGAAAGAGGAGAATATACAGCCATTCGATGACAAGGGGAAAGGCACGGCCGGAATACCGGCTACGGCCATGTCGGATGAGCTTCTCAAAGAACAAAACGTGTGGGACGATCTCGGCTCGATGGATACGGGCAAAGATAAGGTCTCTGGACTTTCTGCCGCTGATGCTGCGACTCCAATCCAACCAGCTGGAATTGATGAGTGGAGCCTGATCGACGCTGATGCGCCATCCAACTCGACAAAGATCTCTCATGTGGACATGGACCCAGGCCACGACAGCAAGCCACCTCTGCCAGCGAGACCAAAGGGTGTTCAGCAAAGATGGGTGCCTTCAAGGCAACCTGTTGATGCAAAAGCAGAGACATATCACATCAAGAACATCCAATGGCACGATCAAAATTCGGACAAAAATCCACGCATCTCGCCTATTCTGATACAGAATCAGAATGGTCCGTGTCCACTCGTCGCGCTGGTCAACGCTCTAACGATGACCACACCATCAGATATCCCGGAAACGACGCTCGTGGAGATTCTGAGGCCACGAGAGCAAATCAGCTTGGACCTCCTGCTTAGAGCTGTCTTTGACGAACTCATGTCCCCAAGACGCACCAGTCCCGACAAGACCCTACCCGATGTCTCTGACCTCTACGCGTTTCTGCAGAGCCTACACAACGGCATGAACGTGAATCCTCGGTTCGTCCCGACACCAGAGATGGTGAACGCCTATAAGCGCACCTCTCTGACACACCTGCATCCTACTGAACGTGGCAGCCTGATGCCTGGAACCTTTGAGAATACGACAGAGATGAGCCTGTATGCGACGTTCTCCATTCCACTGATACACGGCTGGTTGCCTGCACAAAGCGACCCCGTGTACGATGTTCTGGAGCGACAAGCGGCATCGTATGAAGATGCACAGAATCTACTGTTCTGCGAGGAAGGCCTGACAGATAAATTATCCAGCGATCAGGGACTTACCGAGGATGAGCAGCAGTTGTACCAAGACATCATGACCATCAAGATGTTTCTGGACTCCTCCGCCACGCAATTGACAGCCTGGGGCATCGAAGTCATAGGAAAAGCAATGAGGCCTGGCACATTTGCGATTTTCTTCCGAAACGACCACTTCAGTACTTTGTACTGCCACCCGCGGACTCTGCAGCTGCTGAGTCTTGTCACCGACGCTGGGTACCTCAAACACGACCAGGTAGTCTGGGAGACTCTGGTGGATGTGAATGGGGAGCACACAGAATTTCTTTCCGGGGATTTCAGGGTCGTCGGCTCGAGCAAAGAAGCTGCGCCACGGCCAGATATCGGTGCTTCTACCGCCGCTGATGGCGACAATGGCAGAGACTGGACAACAGTGCAGAACAACCGTGGGAAAAACCGACAACAACAGCATGATGATATGAGAGCGGGGGCTCTTTCGTCGCTTGAACAAGAGGATCGGGACTTGGCGCTGGCGTTGCAGTTACAGGAGGAGGAGGATCAGCGACATCGGGAGGAACAGTCGCGGAGACAGCGAGAGAGTGCCCTCTCGGAGCAGTTCATTGAGCAGCAGGGCCGTAGGCCGACACGTGTGAATCGAGATCGGAGGCGTACTCCCGAGACTACGGGCGTGGTAGCAGGAGAGAGACGCAGTTCAAGTAGCTACGCGGCGTCGGTGATGACACCAGGGAGTACGCAGCAGCGGCAAGCGAGTATTCCTCGGCAACAGCAGCAGCAGGGAGTGGGACTTCCTGTTCCCCCTCGCCGGCCTGGTGTCACTCGTCCCGCGGAGGCTGAATCGAACGGCAGAGATGCCCCTCCGCCTTCGTACGAGCAGGCTGCGCAAGATCCGGCGTATGTGCCTCCTAGGGGACATGCGAATGCTTCGAGGCAAAATGCGGTGGCGGGTGGGCCTGGGCCAAGTAGCGTGCAGGGCGGGATGAGTTCGTTTGGTCAGCCTTTTCGGAGGCAAGCTGCTGGGGCGGGAGGGGCGGGAGGGGCGGGAGGTGGGCGAGAGAGAGACTGTGTTGTGATGTGAGTCTTGATTCTTGCATGTATTGTAAGGTGAGGATGCGACGAGGGCAGATGCGATGAGAAGACGTGCACCGTGCGAGGGATGATGCAAGAGGTGCGAAAAGGTAGAATGAGATGGGGTGTGTTGAGAGGTCTCAGGTCTTTTTATTTTTGGGACATGGCGCGGCGTTTTGGTGCATTGTGTTTTTGTATTCGTAGCCTGTAGGTGAGTTTCATTTTGCGATGGATGCGGATACGAATGGATGAATGTGCAGTAAGAGGTAGCCTCTGTTTCAACTCTCAGGGTCCTCAGGAGTAACTTTTCGTGATACATCACTTTTTGAAGGGTTCTTATTCTGTTTCGTCGCCCGTGGATATCTTCCCTGCGTTGTATGGTGCAGCACTTCAGTGTCGTTGGTCGGTGTCAGTGGCAGACGAAGATTGACAGACTTTTCGTCATATGTAGGCACATCTCTTGGGACTGGGGGTGTTTGCCAATGGCCATGTTTCGTCGCGGATTCTCTTCGCGATGTTCACCCACTTTTCGTCACGTCGCGTCAATGCAGTTCATCCACGAACTACAGGTAAGGTACCTATGTACATACCTAGGTAAGGTTTGCAAGCCATCATCTTTCAGCAGCGATGGCGACACCACAACGGCCTCGACGGCCATGAGGTAATACGACGCCTCGCACGAGGAACTGCGCGTGGTCAGCCATTTCAGCAGGCAAACTCAGTGTGTCTCTCTAGCAAGCGAATTGGCCTGAGTGCGTATAATTGAAGTTATGTATTGCGTGTGGATGGTCCAGAATGGGCCAATGTGGCGAGGTTGTATTTGTAACTTGTATGTACATGTGCATAATTGACGTCAGGCACGAGGTGCTGACTGGCTACCTTGGGTACCTAAGTATGTAGCTACTGTTACATCATGTACGTACCTATCTATGCTCGCACTTCCGGCTACTGTCGCCCTGTTTACGGAGTAGAGATACTATTACAGTATCTTGCAGACTACATACATACTCCGTAGATGTTGCATGCAACGCGAAACGCACATGGAATGCACATGGTACGGCACATGCGCACATCACTTCGCGTTGCCTGCAATGTGCATGCAGCATGCAGTCAGCGGGAGTTGGCTCGGGAAGTGTGGGACGCGAAAGTGGACATGAAAAGCCGATCGATGCGTCCTGATCCTCGTGCCGTCATCGCCCACAGCAACCCTGATTCTGTTTATCAATTCGTTGACTTCTAAGTTCTAAGTTCTAAGTTCTCACGCGCCACTTGCCTCGATTCGCTCTGTGACCCGTGCTGCGCTGTCCTGTGCCTTGTTTCCAATCAATTGCCCTTCCATATATGAGGTACCTTTGAAGTTTGCACTCTTGAGCCCCACGATCGATCCATTTGGCAATCGGGGTACCAAGGCCAAATCCACGGGGGAATCCATTCCCTTTTGTACTTTCTTTTCCTTTCCTTTCCTTTCTTCTTCCCAATTAACCCTTCCCCTTGACTGCATTATACCTTCATATCCACGAATGATCCGGTCGACTCCCTAGAGCAACATATCCACCACACAGCCGTCCATCCACTCGCCGTTATGGCCCTCCTAACGGGCTGGTTTCCCCCCACGCGGGAGAACTGGGAGATGATAGTCCTCGTCTTTCGGATAACTTTTCCAATTGTACGACAGAACACCCAAGCGTGCGCAACTTACTGAAGGGCCATGGGAAGAAGAACAAGGCAACTAACGAGATGGGACTATATTTAAATTTTGTTAAAAACAACATAGCTCGGCCTGATGCAATTCCTGATGTCGTGGTACGGCATGGGCAAGACCTCTGTACAGAGCAGACTCAATCTGCCAGGGCGCATAGCGTGGATGCTCATGGAGGCACCGGGCTTCATGGTACTACTGTATCTAATGAAGGTGCTCCCGCAGATGCATGGCATTGAAGACCTGCCGTGGCAGAACCGTGTGCTGGCGGGCTTATTTGTAAGGGCTGTATACTCCGTACTGTCGCTGGAATCTTTCGTGCCATCTTCGTACTCTATAGGTGCTCTCCTTCCACGAGTCCACATGTGTTGGAGGAACTTGAGAGCACATCGAGCAGGATGGATTTCGAAACTCCAGAGCCCCCCCCCCCCCCCCAAAAAAAAAGGGAAGGGAACATTCACTTACAAACCGCTACATACAGGTCATTCATTACACATACAGAGCCCTCATCTTTCCCCTCATCCAGCCCTCCATGTCACCGATCCACATCCTCGTTGCCCTCATGGCTCTCTCCTTTCAGGTTCTCAACGGAATCTCCATCGGCGCATGGCTCGCTGCCTACGGGCCAGTCACTGCCGAAGAATGGACTCTCCAGTCTTCTATTGGGCAATTCGTTCTAGGCGTCGCCATCTTCTACATGGGTCTTGCGGCGAATTTCTTTCACGACGGGGAACTCCGTGAGATTCGTCGCACTGAGATGCGCAGACAGGAGCGCATTCTCGGTCAACAGCCTAGTGGATCGAGCGGAAAGAGCAGCAAGGTGAGTGTGCAGAAGCATTACCAGATTCCGCAGACCGGTCTGTTTCGATATGTTCTTTACGCACACTACTTTTGTGAGTGGATTGAGTGGACGGGGTTTCTGATCGCTGCGGGATGGACATGCGTGCCTGCGTGGACGTTTTTGATCAACGAGGTTTGCGCAATGTTGCCAAGGGCAGTCAAGGGAAAGAAATGGTATATGAAAACGTTTGGGGAGGACAAGGTTCGGGGGAGGTGGGCTGTATTGCCGGGGGTGGTTTAGACGTGTTGGTTCAACTTGGGCATGCTGTCTCCTCCGTATGGCTTTACCTATTCAAACGTGTATGTAGAAAAGAATTGGCTGGGTTCCGATTAGCCTAATTAGTAATGACAGCTTCTCGCACAATCCAGTTCTACGGTCTACATAGGTACCTACCTACTTCGTAGAGTGCATCGCGAACGGTCTGCCATGTGCATTTGCCACGACGGACATGGAGAAGACTGCAGAGTTACGCCTCGGCCATTGGAGCAGCTGCTCTCGTACAGGATCCTTCAAGATTCACGACAACTATGTACGTCCGGGGTAGCTACACTGCAAATAGACACGACATGGACCGTTGAAGTTCTGAATACACCGGAGTAGGCCTTCGGGTCCGGTGCCCGCGATTCGCGAAAAGGCCACTGCCGACATATTACCCGGTATTCAGTTCGTTTCTTGTCTTTGCTTCTTCCATTCCTTGTCCGAAGAGGAGCTGCAGCAGCAGCCCATTTTACTCCGACAATACAGACCCGCCTGCAATTCAAGATGCTGATGAACAGCCTGCAGCTGTCAGCATCATGTTTCTGCGGACTCTTCTCATCTCCGGAGTCCAAGAGCGGGAGTGCGGAAGGAGAAAGTTCGGAGATCGGACGGCGGGAGGTAGTGCAAGGACTCAGGAGAATGCCACACTTCCAACAAGCTTCACCTGAAGTTATCTGCAAGTTCGCAGGCTTGTTTCGGGAACGGACGTGTTTTTTCGTTCCCGTGCGGGAGAGGCGCCGATGTGTGGTGTTATGCTAATGCGTCGTTCAAAGTCGTTTGACCGCATCATGGCAGTTTTTCTTGGTCGACTACCTATAGACCTACATATCCCCAATGCTAGCACAGCGTGTTTCAATCGGACCATTGATTGTTTGCGCTGCTAATAATAGACGAGAGACATCCGGGCTAGTTTCAACATGAGGTGGCTTGACTCAAGAGACGCGATCACTGAAGCACGGGATACTCAGCTAATAATAACGGTAAGGTATGGGTCGAGATAAGCTTTTGTGATGGGTATTGGATGCGAGTTGGATTTTCGTCGGGCGGCGCGAGGCGGGACTCTGAAGAAAACGGAGAAGACGGAGATGAAGCAAATGGAGGAGACCGGAGATGCGGAGTACGGCCGTGGGATCAGGTATCAGAGCTCGAGGAGGGACAAAGAGATGCAGATGGGACTCGGAAGGGGATTTTAGGATAAAATGAAGGCCAACCTGACGCCCTGGGCCATTGGCCCAATTTTGTGGATGTCGGACTTGTCTTTGTTTCGAGGCGTTGGCCACAGGTTTATAAAGGAAAAAGAAAAACAGAACAAGGTGACCAGTTTACTTCGCAGCAAGATTAAGAGCATTCTTTCCATCAGAACAGAGGCTGCATATTGCCTTGAAGGCTTCTTGGCAAGTCTTGGCAGCCCTTGGCGGCGTGGGCTGATTTGTGCGGTGGTGTTAGCAAAAACCCCACGAATATGTACCTACAATCGCGATTCGCGCTGTTGCGGCATCGCCAATTATCGATCTGGTGAATTCAAGTGGCGGATTGAGCTCTCTCATTGTACAGAAGCACTGTGTGGACGTTCTTACAGCTCATTGCCGATAGAATTTAGAAATACCTATTCAACTCCAATTTCCGCACGTGGAAGACATGTGGCATCACACTGTAGCAGGTATGTACACATCATATCGCACTAATTCGCACATATCGATATGCGACATGTCACGACTCACAGGCTAGCAACCCAATTGCGAAGGACCCTGGTCATCAGCGGCACATATCCGATGGCGGCCAAAGCTGGCGTTGGTACGGGCCGCAGATGTTGCATCCCGAGCCGAAAAGCCACTTCTCGAATGTAACCCTCCTCTGCACGAGTCCAAGACTTCACAAACCGACCCACTATATTCCTCAGTCGTCTCTGAAATTCTGCTCCCGTGAGGTGCAGAGGTGAAGAAACGAGAGCACTCCATGTTCTGAAGTAAAGTTGCTGATATGATTGTTTAGTTGACGGCCTCCTACAAGAAAGAAAGAAATACAGAGAGAGGGCTTGATGGCATACTCTACATGTTGTAACGGAAATAGCACCAAGAGTCGAGACAGAGTTCATCTTGTCGCCCCAGGTCGAGGACCTCACGGTCAGGTTTCCGAATATCTGGAAGAACAGACTTGATCGGATGGTGATTTCACCCTCCTCGCGTGTTAGCAACCCTTGAAGTGATGAACGACCTATTCTGGCCGCATAAAATCCGTCATCATAGGCCGACTTGACGCGGGGGGATCCATCATCCGCCACTATTCGGGCCACAACGGCAATTGCCAAATCCATCCATCCATCCATCCATCCAATTGACCAACAAATCCACAGACAATTCCCGTGTGGGCATGGATGATGGCGCCTCCCGTTCGGGTCCCATTCCCGATCAATTACAAGTTCGCACATGCCATACTCCGTTACTATCCATCTACAATGTCGATGTGCATACCTAGAGTTCAGGGCAAGTCTGTGACGAAAGAAGAGCTTAACGAACTTGACCCCGACCCATTCGTCGAAGTTGCATCGCCGTTAGCCATCTCTGCGGAGTTTCCATGCCATGAAAAGAAAATACAAATGGCGCCATGCGCCTTTTACAGAGACAAAATAAAAAAAGACATACCTTGCTTTCAGCTTTCATATCAAGCCACTTATGGGCCGTTGGCACTCGAGCTACCATTTGAGGCCTGAGACGTGCATCTACTTTACGGAGTTGGCAAACTTCATGCCGTCTTAATGGCCTACATAGATGCTAACAAGACTAGGCTTGTTGTTGCGCGCCAACACCATTGACGCTGCAGGCTTCTTATTTCTATATCCAAGGAAAGACGACAAAGAAGGCAATTATCTGGTCCCAGGTCTACCTCGTGTTTTACAGTCGCGAGAGCCTACATACACACGCAGATGCCTCTCTTCTTCTCTTCTTCTTCTCGACATTTTGCGACGGCCTGACAAGTCTACCGAAACTCGATATTAGAACCACGTTCTCGCTCTGAAACAATTGTGAACAATTGTGCCTATTCGAGACGGGAGTCGGCGCTCGAAGGTACACCTGACTAGCGGTGTATTGTGTACAACTAGAGGCCCGACACACGACGAAGCTCAATCACCGACGACGGTAGAAGCACGACTGTCGCAATCGCAAGTTGACGTCAAACTAAAAAGTTGATGCTGGAACTCTGGAACCGGGTTCCTGACATGCCGCTAATGGAGCTGAGCCAAATTGTGCAGAGCATTGCTTCGTCGTTCAACATCAGCCAGCTACCAGCATGCGCCGTGAGTTCCATCTCTGAGCCCTCGGCACCTCATCACCAAAAATCGCTTGTATCAGACGCGGCATTAGTGCTAACAACGGTATTTGCTTTGTTAGTTGTCATGTATCAGCTCAAGATGCGACGTCAATAACGCGACGTGTATTTGCGCACACAACAGCTACCGGTCCGACATGACTGGGTGCATGTTCCAGTCGTGTGGTTTGCCAGATGCCATGTGTAAGTGCACAAACGACGACTGCCCGCCGAACCAACCTTTCCGCGACATCTCGATTCTCCGATCCACGAATATGCCCTCAGAAATAGCCAACTCCGTTCTCTAACTGTTTCACTCTCCGCCTATCCAGTCTCGAGAAACTTGACGTCAATAATTTGCAACGAACCCATCCGCGACCGACGAGCCCAGTTCAAATTCACAAACTATCTCCTGGGCGGCATAGTCATCCTCACCGTCATCACACGCCTAGTCTTCAAGCGCTTCTACAGTTCGACAAGAAGATTTGGCACCGAAGACTGGACCATCATGGTCGCAACCGTCATTACGGTCGTGAGTTCCATGGTTCAGACATACTTCCTCATGCCCAGTGGTCTGGGCCGAGATATCTGGACACTCAGCATACCGCATCTAGTACGGTTCGGACAGTATTTCTACATGATGGAGATTCTGTACTTTGTACTCATAACTCTGGTCAAAATCTGCCTGTCACTGTTCTATCTCAACATATTTCCGGGAAGGGGGATACGAAAGTTGCTATGGATCACAGTGGGATTCCACGTCGCGTTCGGACTGACGTTTATTCTGAAGACAACGCTCCAGTGCCGCCCTGTGGAATATAACTGGACTAGGTTCGACGGAAATCCGGAGACGCCAGGCCAGTGCATTGACATTCACGCATCGGGATGGGCGAACGGAATCCTCGGGGTGGTAGCTGATATATGGCTGATTGCGCTGCCGCTGACGCAGTTGCAGAAGCTGCGCCTGCACTGGAAGAAGAAGGTTGGCGCAGCCGTCATGTTTATGACGGGAGGAATGTGAGTTTGCACTTCCCATCATACTTATATATCCATGGGCGCAATACTTGTGTATCTGCTTATGGAGCTGATTGCATAAAAAGCTGACATTACGGCGCTCCCGCCACTTTCCAGCGTAACCATCATCTCAATACTTCGCCTCAAGTCATTCTCCCATTTCGCAAACTCCTACAACCCCACCTGGGACAACTGGAACATCGTCTTCTGGTCCACTATAGAAGTCTGCATAGGCCTCATATGCTGCTGCCTCCCGACCCTGCGACTCCTCCTCGTGAAGCTATATCCACGCGTGTTTGAAACAAAGATGTCCCGATCTCACAACTCTGGCACTACCTCGTCCAGCAATGCCTTCAAGAGCATCAACCACACCCGTTTCTCGCAAACAGCCGAGTACGATGAGATCAACGAGGAGGGCCAGCACGTGCGGGTAAAGAATTGGTCGCTGGTCCGAGATGCACGCCTAAGTAGGGACATCAAGGACGATCTTGAGGCTGGGGCGCGCACGGTGCGGATAAAGCCTTTGCAGCGTATGCCGAGTGAGGAGGAATGCTTTGAGCTCACAACGACGCAGGAGGACGCGAGGACGAAGGGTACGGGCACGGTAGGGAAGAGTGGAGTAACGAGTTGGGGTTCGGAGAGAAGGGGGTGAGGGGTGTAGAATTGGTAGAGGAAACTTCTTCGGGCTTCTTGAGTTTGGTTTGCGTTACGTTTTTGAATGGGTTGCCTGATTTGGCCGTTTTGTACCGGCATGGCGCTTGGTGGTGTACCGGTGTTTTTATGGGCGGAACTTGCGGTTTACAACTTGACACATCCACGATGATGGATGAGATGATGGATGAGATTACAGCAACATGTGCAGACATGATTGGCGTACACATGAGTATGTGGTTTATGGGATGATTGGGATCTGCGAATGCGTGCCACGTGTTGGGGCCGGCGTTGGCCATGGTCTATGGACAGCATACAAGCTTGTAGTGTACAGAGTATGTATAGTAACGGGTCAGATTACGATGCAAGCATACTGGTACCTATTGGCGCGATGTTGGTTGGGGCCCAAACAGGCCGCCCGTGTTCAAGCCATTGTAAAAAGATTAGGAAACGAGACGACGGGACCAACTGTTACTCTGTAAGTCCTCCTGGGAAATGTCTCTGAAACATGATCTATTACTAAAAGAGCAAAATATCAGTTGGCAGTGAGGTTAGAATAATTAGATCGTCAGTGTAAATTGTAATACATGCGTAGCACAACAGGGTGGTCACACCATGTTACATGTACATAGTTCAAAGCCCCGGACGTAGCGGGGATAAGAAGCACCCCGAACCCCCCGAAACAATTACTCCGTAGCACTCGGGACGGATTAAAACACACAGGAGTTTTACTTTATGCCGTCGCTGAAGAGAACGTTCCACTTTCTTCCGAAAGACGTCCCGCGCCGGCCCGTTGTCCACTTCCCAGTGTCCAGTGTTGATAGGTATGTACATTATACATATGTACTTGGGACCAGGGGAACTATGTAGCACAAGATCAAAAAAGGGCAACAGAGCAGCGTCCTTGCAAATGCATGCAGCGTCGTAAGATGCCCCTGAGATGTCGACCTTGAAGCGGATCAACTTTGTCGGATCATCTCTTCCTCCCGGGAGTCGGAGTACAATCAGCCGAGCCGAGCCGCCTTTGACTACATATCGTCAAGAACACCTCGGAGTCGCAGCCGGCTGCCGAACGACAAGAGCGATCAGGGAATAGCCACACGTTCTTGACTCAAAAACCACGTTCTCGGATGCATGACTATTCGGGGCTCGGGGTCTCATGTAGAGAGAGCCCAAGGGTGGACACTGGACCGTGGAGCTGGTGAGACAATCTTGCGTACAACTGTAGTCTGTAGCCTTGTAGGTACACCGTACGCCGTACACTCGAAGTGTTGGCCTGGCGAGGTCCTGGGAAGAGCGGTTACATTGGTACCTAGAAGAAATGAGCAACTTGGCTTGGCACATGAAGTTGAAGCGTTGCTAGGCGGTCATCTAAGATCTAGGTATTACTTCGTTTACAACTTACCAGTAGATCCTGATTGGAATCTTTCGGATGTCCTGATGGGCAACCAACTTGCGGCGCCAACACAATAGGAATGCGGTTGTGCACAGTGCAACGCCGCTAAGATCGCTGAACATGAACCGATGTCACGTCCGAGCGAGGAGCCTGGAAGAGCATGGTTATTGGTGACTGTGAGATTATGAGCTGGGTTCAATGATGGCACAGCGTGACAGACATTGGCTCCATCTGTGACCACATGTAGTTGCGCATTACGTAGGTATACGATTACCTCAAACGGTTTGGCGCTGATATCAGCGAGACCACGACAATCTGGCCGATCTTCTAGCCCCTGCTTGTGAAATAATAAATTTACGGAGTACATGCATGGAACGCTGTGTCTGCTACCTGTAAGGCTGCAAACACTGCCACATTATGAGTTCACTTAACGCACGGAGTAGGCAATCCGGTTTCATGACACCAGGCAGAGAGCTCATCGGCAGCGTCTTTTCGGATCCGAGACGGGAGTGAATAGAAAGAACAGAACATCCTTACTCTTTGAGGGTGATCATCACTGATTCACTTGAAACTACCAAGTTGCCGATGCCTCCGGCCCTCCGCAGAGTTTCCAAGGGCCTCAGATTTGTCATCTTCACAAGACCTCGACGCTCGTTCGTTATTCACGCCGTGTAAGCCGATGTTGTCACTTGTGTCTCGTCAAAGAGATCGCCATGGGTATGTGTACTGTTGGACGCCACGCGATTTCATTGGAAAGAGTGTTTCGAGGTACCGTGGTAATGTTAAGGAACCTTTTAGTAGAAGTCATAGGGGACAGCGAAGCCCGTAAATTGCAATGCCTTCTCATGATCTCATCTGGCTGTTTCGTCGGAGACTCGGAGTCAGGACTCAGGCGTGCCGCGTCACAGAGTCGGGCGTCGCCACTCCGTTATTAGATGCACAATTGCGTGCTTGATGTGAAATAAGTTTGATGTAACGAAGAAAATGTGCTCAGTCAGACGAAACATGAAGTTGGTGAAAGTTTGTTGTTGTTGTACAGAGCCCAGATGCAGGGGTTAACGTGATCTCGGATCGACACTGTTATTAGGCGTGCGGGCTGAGCGAGAGCCGCACTCCCGAGTCCCTTCCCAAGGGACGGCACGCTTTCTCCCGAGTCCCAAGTCTCATGATGGAGGAACTAAACGATACGGGTTTCGTGAATAGGTATTCTGTGAAAGATGGCAAGCCTGCTGGACGAATGTTTGCAAATCCACAAGTCCCGCGAGCCTTACGTATTAGGTTAGACACTTGACCGACGGCCATTGTGTTTCCATATCGGCTGCCGCCATCGGCATCACGGGCCGTAATCTCATAGAAGAGGAATTCAGGAATAAATTCGACTTCGACAGACAACTCCCGCTTACACGATATACGCTGGTCGTTTCACGTGCTCTCATTCCGTCCTCATTCGGCAATCCGGATGAACTTTGGGGAAAGAGACAGAGAGCCCAGGGGGGGTATGATGGTGGGGGATACATAGGATAGGGGAGTGAGTGTGTAAAAAAGGGGACCAAGCACGCGTGTAGATATCCTACTCCGTAGGTGCGTGCGCCGATGCACGGTCAGTTTCGCCCCCCTGCCAGGTTTCGATGTCGACGAAGATGTCTTCTCATATCCTCAACTTCTAGGGAGGTCTTATTCATGAATAGACTCTCCCCCTTTTCCGGCTTACCATCCGCCTTTGCCGCATAGAAACACAAGTTTCATGTAAATAGCAAATGTACATGTATCTCGGCAAAGTCATTGCCGTCTACAACGTCAACGGCTGGTCTGCCGCCTGCCGCCACGCTCGGGTGAAGCGCCGCGGCAAGGTTTAGAGCAAAGCGCCGCCTCCGGCCTCAAACAAAGACCAACGTATTCGAGTCTAGCGCGGTCCGGAGACTAAAACTCAGGATTCCAGGAACAGGTTACTCGCGCTACATGTTAGGTAGTAGCTAGTGGTCGTCGCGAAGGATTCGCACGTCGTAAAGAGGAATGACTGATCAGTGATGACAAGCAAAAGTGCGGGATTGCATGGATTACGGACACATACATGTTTGGTCGAGAGCCACGGAATGGAGATCCCGCCCGGACTTCCGGCCTGTGTTCCTCGGCATCTCATGTAGGTACATGTTAGGTACATGTACCTGGTATCAACTGGGCTGTCGATCGCGCAGTTCTTGTTGGTTAGAACCACACTTCTGCCCCGCTATCCACTCAGATAAGCGAGAAACAACCACGCCTTTCCTTTTCGATGTCATGACATATCTTCGTGAGACATCACCTACCGCGGCAACAACACACTGCAGGCTTCAACCAACATGCCGAGCCGAATTCTCACCTCGTCATGAACATGTTTCCTCATGCTCTCTCAACGACGACATGTTAGCCTGTTCCAGGAGAGGCACGCTACTGGTCGCCAGTCTCCAGATGAGAGCCCTCCCCCCCCACTTCTGCTCTCCTCGCTACTAGCCGAGTCATAACAAACGTGCGAGAAAAGAAGCGTGGTAAAACAGGAGTCGACAAGACAGAAGAACCAGTCTGCACGTTCGGCGTTGGCCCTCCGGTCTCCACATCGCCCGGAACCATTTTCTTGTCTTGTCGGGACTCGGGGATAATATAGGACGGACAGGGAAAATTAAGGAACTGCTGCTAAGAGGAATCATGACATGGAGCAGCAGAGCGAGCCATGTCGAGGGTCAATTCATCGGCATCTGCTTACAAGCAGTGCTGTGTCCGATCTGAAAATCTTCTCTCGGCTTGTCGGTCCTGCGCTTTGATCTATTCGATCGAATATTCTTGAGCTGGCTTTCTTTTTCCTCTGGCGGCTTCTCTTCATGTGTTCTCGCGGCTTGTCTGTTTGATCTCGGGGCCGGCTTTCTTGATGCCGAAGTTCTCTCTCTCCGGCAGGTGGTCTGCTATCTTGAGTTTTTTCACCAACCGTCTTATTTAGAGGAAAAAAGGTTTGATACGCACGGTGGACGCTTTGTTCTTGACCGGGTAGTGGCGGGTCCCCAGGTTCTCGGGAGAGAGGGGGGGGGGGGGGGGGGGGGGGGGGGGGGGGGGGGGGGGGCGTGGCAGTTGTTTGACGCCATGGATTCGGAACGCCGTAGCAATGACTTGATGTCACCACGTTTCTCACCACGTTGTTGCTGTCAGCGTTTGAGAGGGCCCTGGAGGGAAAGGAACAAAACGAAGGAACCTCTGCTGGCGTATCGAGACTTTCATGGTTGATCGGTCCCTGGATATTCGGTCCCCCCACCCCTCCATGAGTCCATCTAGCTTTACTTAAATATCCTTCTGGAACACCATCTTATGAATGTTCCTCATCCTCTTTCCTTTGTGTTTTGTGGCGTCTTCTCTTCGAATCACCAAAATGAAGTCTGTTCTTTTGGCTTCAGTCTTCACCGCGCTGGCCGCGGCTGCCCCAGTTCCTGTTCCGGAACAGGTTGTAAGATCCAATGGCATCGCTGGCGATGTCAATGATCTGAAGGCACGACAATTTGGTATGGGCATGGGGGGCATGACGCGCAATGATCTCGAGAGTGGGAGTGGGACTTGCCCCAAGGCCATTTTCATATTTGCGCGAGGTTCCACTGAACCAGGAAACATGGTTCGTTTGCCCTCTTAGACACTTCTCACGATATCTCTCTTCTTCCTCTTTCTCTGGCTTCGTGGCTTCGTGCCCTGGAACAGAATCTTGCTGACAATGAGGGTCATCGTCTCCATACGTATAGGGCGCTTCAGTTGGACCTACCGTCGCGAATACCCTGACGAACCAACTCGGAAAAGGACAAGTCTGGATCCAGGGCGTTGGAGGACCGTATACTGCTGGTCTTCCCGAGAATGCGATGCCGGCCGGTTCGAGCCCTGCGGCCATCGCAGAGATGGGTAGACTCTTCACCTTGGCACACACAAAGTGTCCAACATCTAGCATTCTTGCCGGTGGATACAGGTGAGCTCGCATGAGAATCTCAGACCTAAATTTCAGTCAAGAATATGGAAGCTGATTCGTGATTTCACACACTTATAGCCAAGGAGCCGCACTCGCCGCCGCTGCAGTCAGCAACGCCAGCCCGGAAATCCGCAACCAGATCGTTGCTACCGTCTTGTTTGGCTACACCAAGAACTTGCAGAACGGTGGCAAGATCCCCAATTACCCGGCTGACCGTGTCAAGGTCTTCTGTAATCCAGGAGATATGGTGTGCACTGGCTCGCTCATGATCACTCCAGCACATCTCAACTATATTCCCCAAGCGGGCGGTGCTGCTCCTCAGTTCCTGGAGAGCAAGGTGACTACAGTTCCTGCTACTCAGGCCCCCTCTGCAGGCACGGGTGCCGCCGCTGCTGCTCCTGCTGCTGGAGGTACTGCTGCCACTGCCCCTGTTGCTGGAGGTACCGCGGCCACTGCTCCCGCCGCTGGAACTGCCCCTGAGATGAACACCTTTACTCCCCAGGTTCCTGCGGCCGGCGGGAGCGCTCTCGGAAGCGGTCTTGGGAGCGGCTTCGGGAGCGGTTTATCGTCCATGATGAACCCCCTTTCTTTTTGGAAGAACATGATGCCCGGTATTCCAGGCATATAGACGAGCATCCATTTGCGTCACAATTTTGACAAGGGCCAAGTCTTGAGTTCAGGCTGCGGCAGGACCGAGTTGTTCGTAGGGGAGCCAGTGGGCGGTATTACCAGAATGGGCGGGTCCTCATTGTAGGTATACAGTTGTTGAGCAATAGCATGATACAAAATACTCCGTACACTCGATTTTTTATTTTTCCAGAAGCGGCCGCACTATTGTTTCGAAACCAATGGCATTGTGCTTTGACAATCCTCATGTGCACAGTCCTCTTGGTCCTTGGAGGGCGTTCCACCGGGTGCGTTCCGCCCCGCTGCGCGCGATTCGACCACCTACATAGGTACAGTACAGGCAACTTTAGGTACCTACCTAGGTTAGGTAATTAGTCCACTAGGAGGTATGGGAGGTATGTAACTTGGGTCTTCAGCCAACGGTCTGATGCGTCGCGGAACAACAACGCTTAGATGCGCATTCGTCAGTAGTCTTTCGGAAGTGAAGCTGCTGCCGCTGCCGACTGTAGTCGCAAAAGACGAGACTGAAATTCCATCACTAGAGACTTTAATGAGAAAGTCTTCGTCTGCGAAGATGCGGCAAAATTCGGCTACCGGTTCAGCGTTCAAGCTGGTGAGGATGTGAGTCTCGTAAGAAATGAAGTGGCGGGGAATCATCAGGTGGTCATTGGACCAAGTCGTTAGGCATTCTCCATAAGTAGAGCCATTCCATACCATCGGATCAAGCAGAGCCTCGCATGAACGAAGGTTGTTTTGCTCTGCAAAGTCAAATCGGCGCTGTACAAAGGCTTCCTTGTAAACATTAAAACCTGTTGTCGCAAATTCAATGACTTGAAATTGCCCTGGCCCAAGCTCGGGATAAGGGGTCAACACGGTGCCGATACTATACAATCCGTATGCGCTCATTTTGACGCATAGCAGAACCAGATGGAAATTGGCATGCATCGAGCTAGAAAATTTAGTGGTGATTGATTCTTCTCGGATGGTCTCCAGCCATCTGCGTGTAGGCACCGCATCATGGTACCGTACCACCGACATCAGATATTTGCGTTCTCGAGGGTGTGTATATGGACCTGATGTAACACACGTATGTCCACAGTCAGAAATGTAAAGAAAGGAAACAGTACATTCTGCAAAGCATGCGAAGTTCCGACTTACCCTCAGCTTTGGATCGATAGATCCGAGCAACATATGTGACATCGCAATGGCTGGGATGAAGAATCACTCCGGGGAGAGATAAGCCCGAGTCGTAACCTTCAGGAGCCATATTCAGGATATGAGTTTGATCAAGTTCAATAGCTGATGCACTCCATGACCACTTAATGATTATCCCTTGACGGGTCAATACTGCGACTTGCTCTCCCTGGACATAGCATCGTGCGAATGGGCCAGCCAACGTAACCCGCTTCCAGTCTTTGGACCGAAAGTGCCATATTCTCCTGCAGCCGTCCAGTCAGGAATTTCTTTGCCGAAAGAAGGCGATTATGAATGTCTTTGCATCACTTGTGAACTCACAACGCATCAGAGTTGCCTGTGGCGAAGACCAAAAGCCTGCTGGACATTCCTTGGAGTGTCGGCCTCTCTCCGCTGATAAGAAAGCTGGCGAAGTTGCACAAGTGACTCTGACCAGCTCTAAGATCATGCATAACGGCGTTGGCCGAGCTTGCCTGCCAGGCAAAAAAGCCTTCATCGTAAAAGGCCGCGGGGCCACGGTCTCGGAACGAGGGCAGTTTTTCAGGCCAGGTTCTGTATAATTCCGACGCAGACGTCGACTGCCTACCATTCCACGCGATGAAGCGCGATCTCAAGGGTGCGGCGTGCTTGTGCCGAAGGTGCCTGATGATGCAGGATCGAAGCAGCTCTTCTGGACATCGAAGGTCTTGGTCCATGGCGGCCTTTTCTAGTAGACCTGGGAAAAGATGATGGCTAACGGCAGTTGCAACAGCGGCACATGTCCATGTCGCATGCCATAAGCGGGAGACCAGCCGACAGCGGATGAGATCCTCCAGACCAAGCTGCAGGGCGATGACTGAAAGGATCTCGGCCGGAAGATCGCAGATGGTGGCAAGACCAGTGATCTTGATGTTGCCCTTGCGGAACCCATCGCGCAGATAGAGCAGGTCCCAGGGCGACAATGTGCCCAAAAGAGAGTCTACATGAGGACGAGCACAAGGGCGCGCTGACGGGCGTGCAGAAGCTTCAGAATCCATCTGGAAGCAACTCAGCGTGCGATTCAAGTGCCGACGGCGTTGTGTCGACAAAGAAAGAACCCCTCAGCAGCTCAGCCTGATGAAGTGGAGGAACCTGGTAGGTACTAGGTAGTAGGTACCTCTCCTTTACAGCGGCCCCGCATAAATGTTACAAACTTGAAAGTTGAACCAAACTTCATCCACTTTTCGTCGCGACGCGTCAACTCACTGTTTCATCCACGAACCATCCCATCATCTTTGAGCAGCCAGCCATGGCGATGCATTACCACCACGCCTACGGAGTAGGGTCGCACATAAGATAAGCCCTCCGACATCACCACGTCCTCTGAAGCCATTTCTCCCAAATCGGACGGCACGTAGTAGGGACCGTGTGCTCATGAGAACTTCTACAAAGCGGATTCTCCGTATATATACATAACTGTGCTCCATCATTGGGGAAAGAATCGTCAAGTTGTTTGGCGTGGTAGACCTATAGGTTATCACCCCAACTTCTAGTATGTAATTAATTTGAACATGTAAGTTGTTCTTTCTTGTCACGGAGACTTCTGGACCGTTGTCTGTGTGACCATTTCTCCATCCTGCTGGGATTTATCTTTTGCCGTCCTCCTCATTTTATCTTCCTCAAGGTTAAAACCACCTTCACAGCGAGCGCATAGAACAACTGACCCTGACCCCTGTTACATACCTGACCCTCTCAACCACCTGACCCTCTCGCTGGCCAATCATCTTCGAGATATTTTTTTTGACACAGTCAGGGTCAACTCAGGTCGACGGTCGTACAGTATCATACGCATGCTGGAAACGTCGAGAACGTCCACCGTCGCCAAAACGGTAAGAATTAATTTG